>WOGJ01032334.1:0-10222 GCA_015342185.1 Leptinotarsa juncta | reverse complement strand
CTTCCTTATCACATGAGATTTTCGACAGTCTGGGATATCTTCACAACCCAGCTCGAAGGATGCGCGCCCCTCCTGTGGCACTTCGCTCTCCCGAAGAACTCGACGCAGTACCTCCAGGAAAGAGTGTCCGCTGAGGAGCTATAATGAGTTTTCTCCTTGTATCAAAGCCTTGATACGGGAGAAGGCGCTATCAACGAATCCTTTTCCATGGAGATGAAATTGCGGCAAATAGGATGGCCGATCAAGTCATTAAGGGCATCATTGTTCACCGAAACGAAAGGTGGGAGGAGCTCTTGGAAACCCTTGAGCCTGGAGATGACAAGCTTTGGCGACTCAAAGGGAAGAAAACTGCTACCACACCCATTCACGGAGAGTGCGGAGTGTGCTACCCCCCGGTGATACGATGGAACATCACTTTCAACATAACGTTGACATAAAATGATGACATCGACCGCGATATTCTGATGGAAGATTGGGTTCACCATATCCTCAGCAAGGATGACGATGTTAACATCCGCCAAGCTTCTGTGGAAGAGCTGAAGGGTTATATCAGGGACACAAAGGCCAAGAAAGCTCCGGTGGTCTATTCAATAACTAATAGGTTGTTGAAAAGGCTCTCGGACAACTGCGTCGAAAACGTACCTCAGATAACTAAAAGTTTGCTGGCCCTCAGATACTTCCCCAGAAGGTGGAAGCATGCAATCTTTGTCATGATCCCAGAATACGGTCAGAACCTGCTGTTCCCGCAGAATTATCGACCGATTAGTCTGCTCTCGTTGGCGGCTAAGCTGGCTCAACGAAGAAGTTGAGGACCGAAATGTCCTGTCTGACGAATAATTCGGCTACAGGAGAGAACACTTCACTGAGCTACAGACGCTAGATTGGCCGAAAACACCATCGCAAAGTTAAACCAAAATCATAAAGTTCATGTCGTTATTTTAGACATTTCGAAGGCCTTCGACCGTGTATGGCACGAAAGCCTTATGCATAAAGTAATCGCGTTCGACCTGCCTCGGGGTCAGATCCGGTGGATTGGGTCTTTTCTGAAAGACAGAACATTTCAGGTTAGCGTAGAGGGCTCTCTGTCTGACAACAGAGAGATACTCGTTGGAGTGCTACAGGGGGCTGTGCTCTCTCCCACGCTGTACCTCCCGAGGTCCGAGCGTGTGAATATATCTCTCTACGCCGATGACACGGCTTTCCTCTCATCTTCCAATGGTCGGGAGCTCGAGATTATCCATATACAACGTGCATTGGATGACCTCGAGCGCTGGTATCTCGAGTGGAAGATCCAAGTAAATCCGGAAAAGCCTCAGGTGATAACGATGGGAAAAACGATATCTTCTCTGGACAGAAAAGTGAGGATTTCTTGAAAGGAGATCGAGTGGCAGGCGCAGGTGAAGTACCTCGATCTTCTAATAGACCGTAGGCTGACCTGGAAACCGTACATCATAATCGTGAAGGCAAAGATCGAGGGTCGGAATAAAAGTCTATACTCTCTGATCAACAGACGATCCAAATTGAGCTAAAAGAATAAACTTACGCACAATGAACACAATGTTCAAGCGTCTGGGAAAAAGCGGCTCCGTCTAACATCTCCGTTCATGAAGAGATTACAAAATAAGCTAATACGGATGATTGTGAATGCTCCATGGTTCGTGTGGAATGAAGCCATTCGCAGATATTTGTAGCTGCTTTTCATCCAGCAGAGAAATCGGTGAGTTTTCAATTGTGCGGAAACTCACGATAATCCGTCAGTTAGGGAAGCTTTAGAGTATGCTGTAAACGACCCCTCCCAATATAGAAGGCTTCGACACTCTATCGAATGAGGCCCTCATGTCCCCCGTTAACGGATGAATAATGTTTCATGCATCTCACCTCCGCCATTATGGTTTCACCGTGAAGGGTGGTACTGATGTCTGAGGACTTTCACATCGCCACCAATTTTTCGTTCATGACACATTTATCCTTCTGACAAAATTAGCAGGATAGGTGAACAAACAAATTTGTGGAATTTGGGACGATACATGAGATTCAAGAGAATCCAATACATCCCGGAAAAAAAACGATAACTCTTTCAGCAGAAATTTGGGAAAATCACCTGGAATGCACCCGGAAAACGAATGTTTCTAGAACGGTTGACGCAGTCAAACTGCGGAAAATAATTCTGTGAAAAAGGTAAATAATTTAATTTCCATTGAAAACGAGTCAATTCTGGTCATGTTTAGACATTATTCTCTTCGATTTCCCAAATGGAAGGCCTCATATATTATGGCTCCAAGATGACGGTCTTCTCATTTCCTTTTCAATGAGTAAATTACGGTTTTGATTCTTTTTTGTTCGATACTCTGTTAGTCGAGGGTGAATCTAATTCAATGGGAAAATATTCATGCCTAATCAATTTGTTTTATTCACACAACTTATTTTATAGATGAGAATCGTTTCTATTAAAATTCAAATTTTGTTTATCTTCAGTTCAAATTCTATCATCTTCTGTTCTATAAAACACACTAAGGAAGTAACCATGTAACCAAATCAGTGATGCAATTCAATACAGGTTTGTGTTGAGTCAGATGTTACAAATGCAATACGAATATATACAGACGGCACAAAAACCAAAGAAGGCTCAGGATGTGGAGTTTACTCCAGATCACTAAGCCTGAAGATTAAGTGGGGAATGGGCAAAAATACCAGCGTCGTTCAAACAGAACTGGCTGGTGTCTCAATCACCACAAAATAAATAACCAGGAAAGGTATTTCTGGCAAAAACATAACAATTTGCCTTGAACAGGAAACGTGTTAACTCAGGGCTAGTACTAGAGTGCCACCTAGATTTATCAAAAGCCTTGGTAGATATCAACATTATCCTGAGGTGGGTTAAAGGGCATGTCAAGAGTGAAGGTGATCGCTTGACCGGCTCTTCAGCCAAGGAAGCGGCTAGACTAAGAATTTTAGGAACCAGTGACACGTAGGGCCTGATGACTTAGACAATTACAGAACTAGCCAAATCTTAAACCCATGCTCAATCTCTAAAGGGATGACATGGACCAAAGGATGCAGTCTTGCCAGGATCACCCTGGGCAATCCTGGGAAGCGTGGAAGAAATATCTGACGATGACCAGACAAAACCTACACTTAACAGTAGGATTTCTGACTTGCCACTAACAACTTAGGAAACACCCCCATATTATGTGGCTAGAGGACACACCTCTATGATGAAAATGTCAGGCATGTCTTATGTGAGTGTCTGGGGTTACCGTCAATAAGAAAGTGTGTGTTCGGCGAGTCTTCGCCTACATCTGCCGATATAAAGGAGATGTCTCCCAGTGACCTGTCCAACTTCCTGGAGAGGACAGGATGGACGATGCCCTAGGAAGACAACTCTTTGGGACTATGTACAATGGTTTATATGTGGCCTAAGTGCTGTAGGCCTACACCCACCCTCCCAGCTCAACAGATACAGAGAACACGTCTTCAATGAAATTCATTGCAAAAATTCTATGATTACTAATAAATATTGTTTTCGATTTTAATCAAGTAACCGATCAGTAAATTCATAATCTGATTATTTCATGTTTTACAGATTTCTAATGAATCATCACTTCAAATTCGAATTTGACTGTATTTGTTCATCAATCATTCATATGTTTATGTACGATTACACAAAAACATTTAATCCATTTATTACTTCAAAGCGTCCAATATTTCACATAAAAACATAACACCGCTAAATTGAAATTCATGTTAGTTCATACCTTATTGAAACTTTCGTTAATTTGTGGATTCTGAATAGTTTCCATTCAATTATGGGTAATACGTTCGAAAGTTGTACAAACATTCAGAACGAACGTAATATAGATACGGTCTCGCAATTTAAAAAGCCTGGCATACATGAATAATCCTGCTAACGTGTTTGCTTTATTACAGTATATGAATTCATCTGCCTGTAATTTCGTTTAAAATTACAAATGAATTTTTCATACTTTTTATTTCCTTCTAACAAGGTACGTACTGAATATTCATGGGGTTTTATGTGTGCAAGTAAATTAGCAAGTAATTTCACCAAGAATAACAGAATAGAAACGTGATTATAAAAGAATCATCAGAATTATTTTGAAGCGTTTGAATTTAGTTATGGTTTTGTGATTATACTGATGGTGGGAAATCATGAGCCCAAGTTTGAATTCTAAACTAGAATAAATTTTGAATTATAAAGGAAGTAGTACCCCCTTCATTTATATGTACTGGTCACAAAGGGAAGATAGATGTACAAGGACGGGAAAAACTTCTAGAATAACGACCGATTTTTTGGTTTCCTGAAATTGAAATATTTCGATTGAGAAAAATTAAAAATTAAAATGTCCATTACAATTATTGCTTTTCAAATCCATATTATTATTATTATTCGATCACCGTCATCATACATAAAAAGAGCGCCAATGAACTCGCGCTAGTAATTTTTAGGCTTTTCAACCCATCTCGCAAGAAAAGGGTTTTTCCTACTTGTTGGAAAATTGCTCGTGTTCAGCCTATTCTCAAAAGGGGTAAGATTTTTTTTTAATAATTATAGTGCAGTTACTTTGATGTCAGTAATTTATAAAATCATAGACAGAACCGTGAACCGCCATATCCTTGAATATTTGGAAGGCTTCAACATCTTGAGCGATGATCAATATGGCTTTCGAAAACAAAAAAAAAATGTTTAAAATCTGTTTTTCCGTTAATCAGCTGTCGCCTCCATACGAACGACAACTCTCAGAAGTTGAGAAATTTGTGCGAGCTAAGAACTAACGAGGTCTCACCTTTTAATGGCTGGCACTCCTCAAACTTTGAGGAGTGCCAACCGCTTTTCAAAAGCTAGGTACACTTTTCCGAAACCAGAAAACTGTACACACCCCTGCAAATTTTGATGCATTATAAAGCTCAGATCAGATCTTCTCCGGAGTATTGTTTTCATGTATAGAGTTCGTCCAGCAGCCCGAAGCTGCTGGACGAACATCACTTGCAACCTTGAAGTCTGGAACGAACATCGAATGAAGTAGGTCCGCATCAGTTTCATTTTAGACATACGATATGTTGAAATTCAATAACTGTAACAGCTTTGTCTTTTTTTCAGTTTTTGTACATGTAAAGATTATTTTTTTCATTGTAAACGTTTGCCCAATGTTCATCAATGGATTCTCAGTTAACATGCCCTTTCATATTTTTATCAGAATCATAAAACGCAACTGCCCTTTTTCCTAATGAACATTATTTTTGTAATATATCGCTCCTGAAAATATACCCTTTCACTTTGAACACGATTTCTATGGCTGGAATTGAATGAAAAAAGCGAATGGATATCATTACGTACTGACATCGATGACAGATTCAACTCAGTCATGACTAAAATTGTGATTTTTTGAATGACTTAAGTTCTTCATCTTGTAAAGTGTTTTTTGTACAATTCAATGTTAATGTAAAACTAGTTGTTTGGGAAGATTTTTTCATTCGTGCAATTCAATGTTACTATAAAAGAAAAAACAACGATAAAAATTAAAACAAAAATAAAAATTAATTGGCGCTCCAGGGCGAAAAACCTGCAGCACCATATCATCTGAAGATCTTGATCTGCCAATGTCCTCTCTCTCATAAAACAAAATGTAGGGTGTTTCTAGAGGCTCCAATAGATTCAATACATCGCCAGAATACTTCGTGACACGACTATCGTCAAACTTAAACCAATCCATTTCGTCTTTTTCCAAGGCGTAATAATGACCAAATTCAACGCCAGAATCACAGTGAACAATGACTGCATGAATATTATAATAGTGGTCTGCTAGATTGAAATGTTCATTTATTTCGAACCTTCGAAACAGTTTTTTGCTTCCGTCAGAGGTTGAGTCTTGTTTGAAGATCATCAGTGTTAGATTAACTGGTGCCTCAGATATACTTGTTTCCTTATAACAGTCAGTTAGGTTGGCACATGTTTGGTATTACAGTCGATCGTCACCTGTAAAAAATCCCATTTTCAGATGATTTAACAATAATCTTTGCACGGCATGGTTATTAGTCATATTAGGAAACGCTAGATGAAGTTCCAGAAATTCACATGAGTTTTCGCTACCTCTGAAACATTTACTACAAAGTAAACTAGTAAAGATTTTTTCAGCAAAAGGTTTACAAACACAAGACGAGATGGACTGGACGGAATCATTTAATTCGGAGTGATCAGGAGTATTGATTGTTTTGCTCACGAAGAGTATTCAATAAGTAGTTGTTTCGAGAAGGTTTCTTCTTTCAAATTGTGACTGAAAGTTACTTCTATGCTTAACCTCTGCATGAAGAAGTCATTTCAAAATTAATTGCTGTCTTTCATTCTTTGGAAGATTATAACTTTTTTGGTTCCGAAAAATCAATATCTCCTTAAAATATACCCTTTTCAGTTCAAGAGATGAACCTTCCAAGTTAGTTGATCGCTCCTTCTGTTTAATAAAATCCCATTTTTCCAAATCTGCCCAGTGTTTCATAACTCGACAGAAACCAAAATTTGAAACACATATCTATTTTATTGGCAAAGCTTTTTACCCTGAAAATTTCATTTTAGTACTTCGAGAACTATGATAATAGCTGCAAATGGAATTTCATCAAACAAATACCTCGTTTACACCAACACATGCCGATATAATTTTCCATTGTAATACATAATAAAATTTGTACATCCATGATATACGTCCTTTTGAATATCATTGCCTCGTATGGTGGTGAGCTGAAATACCGCAGTATAACTATGCGTTCGTTCAAAACCAATCGATAATAATTCATAAACAATACTTGTATTTCAGTCCAATATCACTTGAATGGTTTATCGGACATGTTACTGGTAACTTAGTGGATCCTTGATTGGACTGATAATATGAACTACGAAATCTTTAACCTTCAATATTGATTCTCATTAATATTGCTTGGACAGATATCATTGTCGAATTGATATGATAGCCAATACAAAAAATAATCACTTTCGAAAGGAACACTCCACGAAAAATTTCAGAAAGAAAAGAGGATATAATATGAAACCAGTTATGAATTTGGCCTATTTAGTACAGCTCATCAGTGATTGAATAGACAAATTTTGGTACAGTAATAACAAATAGAAAATTCAAACTTCTTCAAAGTCCCGAAACTGGCACCATTCGTGTATTTTTTTCAAATGCATCCTCAGTACATTTGGAGCTCAACACACACACAACCTCTTTACACTTCTGTAAAAACATAATCAGTGAAAAGAAAAATTAAAATTTCTATACTATTAGATTACTTATACAATTATACTTATACAATTGTACTTATACAATTGTATAAGTTTGAAAATGTCCGTGTAAGACGAAACTGCAGTAACGTTAGTTACAAATAAAATTGGTAAAAAACATAGAAATTTTATTTTCTCTTCTCATTATGATTTTCCACTACGTAGTAACGGCTACATCCATCAATTTTCCAGTCACCAGAAATGCAACACGTTTTTCGACGCGCGTTTCACAAATCAAGTCGGCGTCGAGAATAGCGTTGCGAGACGATCAAGTTTAACCTTTTACTATCCACCATATTCAATAAAACAATAGTTTTTTTTATTATTATTTCAATTTCCAGTTTCTCATCAACAAACTCTTGAGATTTTGATTAGCCTTCATTGTTTTCATGACCAGCCACAATTTTGACTCATTTTTTTCAAATTTTATCATGGTTCAATTTAGTACACTAAAAAAAAAACTTCTGTTCAGATTATATTCAAAATCATCGAAATTGAAATTAATGAATACAACATTTTTCTATATTAAAAAGTCCCTAATTTAGCTTAGGCTATTAACTTATCTTATATTTTGAGCGATATGCCTAATCGTGATTTATCGTATCCTTCGAAGGCTTTAAGCAAATAATCTATTCAAATCTATTCAGCTCGCACAACTGATATTCATATCGTGAAATTTCAATTGATTTTTTCCAGATTCATGGAGAAAGTTCATCTACTGATCTGTGAAATGTACAAAAAAAATAAAAAAATAAAATTATCTGTTATTATCTCCTCTGAATACAATATATATTTCAAAACCTTGCATCACCGACAAAAAAATATAAACGAGCTGTAATAAAACTTTTTTAGTAAAGTAAACGAAAAGGTTATGGATATTATGAAGTCTTTTCAGCTCCATCATTGGCACCACGCTACTTACGTAAGGGCATGTAGATGCGCCTTACTCTATGAACCAGTGTTTGCTAATCTGTGGTCCGCGAACCTCTGGGGGTCCGCGAGTGCATCTATAGGGTCCACTCTCTCATCTAAATAAATGTAAATCTTATGTAAATCAATAAATGAATCACATCAGTCTCGTAATTGTTGGCTGATATATTCTGTGCCCTTAACAAGCTAAACTTGAGTATAGCAGGAAGGTATAACAACTTCCAAATCGAAGAAGAAATATAAACCATGATAGAAAGTCCTGACCAAAGGAAAAAACTGTAATCCCTTTCACTGTATTTCAAGCGGAAATTTACGCTATTTAATTATGTACGGAGATATTGGAAGAATCCACGATCATACACAAGTCAATAAGAGTATTTTCGGTCAGTCTAGCGGCGTTGGAACCTCTTGGCTCCTACCGAGCAACATCTAAATTGGTAGCAATTCAGCAAAAACGAATCTCCTTGATAGGAAGATTCAACAGATTGTCTCTGGTCTGGATTCCTGGCCATACTGGCCTGGAAGGCAATCAGACTACTGACTTCCTTGCAAAGGAGGGTGCTGCAAGCAGCTTCATCTGACCAGAACCTACCATTGGCATCCCTTTATGCTTTGCCAAACAAAAATTGAACACCGGGATCGCAAGAAGATTTATGTATTTCTGGTAGAATCCTCCAGGACTGGCTCACTCCAAGGCGTTTATTCACCCTTCGAAGCTTGATATCAAACAGTTGTTGGACTACAGAAGGGATGAACTACGATATCTAACAGGCCTTCTTACAGGACACTGTCATTTGAACCATCATATGCAGAGACTCGTGTGTGTCACTTCTGTTTGGAAAATGATGGAACAGCAGACCACATATTTTGTTACTGCCCCGCTGGGGACCGAATCAGTTTTCAGAGTTCGACAGAGCCGTTCTCTCATCATCGAACCTGGAAGACCACTCACCATACAAACTAATCGATTGCGAATGGGTGTGAACTAAAATAAACTCTTGCGGCTTGCAGTGGAAAGTTGAATAGACCCACTCACTTGGGACATAACTTAACTTAATCACTTCTTCACACTGGTAACGTTTTTGGAATGTGCCAACTCAAGTAGGAGACGAACTGAATGAACATCTCCGAGATTTGAGGTTTCCTTTTGGGATTATTTTCTAGAACCTGACAGAAATAAAAACTGGGTAGTAGACCCTTACAATACAGATGTTTCAGATATCATCGACTTGTCAACAGTACAAGAGAATCAAATAACAGAAATATCATGTGATTCAACTTCAAAACGTAATTTAAAGATATGTTTCCCATCAAGTTTTTAGGTGAATTTGAAAAAAGTTTATAATGGAATATAAAAAGAACCATTAAAACAATTATTGATTTTCTCATTTCCATACCTCTGTGGAAAGGTATCTTCTGCTTTTGCATATATCAAAAACAAATACAGATACAGATTACAATTGGAATTTGTTGCCAGATTATGACTGAGTGATGACATCAACTCAAATATTACTAATTTAGTTGCAAGAAAACAGCACCAAACTTAAAATTATTACAATATTTTTAATTTACGTGAGAAAGTTTATTTTGCAGTACTAAAATAAATTGTCTGGAATTTATTTCTGTTTTTTTTGTTAAGGTGATCTTTGTGCTTGATTTTCAAGGGGACTGAAAAAGTTCAAAAAACGCTAAACCCTACTTCATAGTTGAAATAGGTGGATACGCAGTTTCTTCACTCCAGGAATTATCAGAACAAACATTAATTGAGAAACGTCTGACCATTGTCTATTTGGATTTTTGTCAAAATTAATTTGTGGTAAAGCATTCAAACTTGTCCAAATGGTCAGTCATCGAAAAATAAAGTAATTCCTGATTTATAGATATCTCAAGATAGATGGAAAGATAGAGATGATATATCTGACCTTTTTCTTGAAATTGAAACGACAAACCAAATTTTTTTAATTAAGATATTATATATTATGATATCTCGATTCCTCTCAGAGA
>WOGJ01032295.1:3182-13408 GCA_015342185.1 Leptinotarsa juncta | reverse complement strand
CCTTATTAATTTTTCTAATTATTTTTTCAGGGTTTCAAATCATTTTATATTAGATTAGACAATGGAAGTCCGAACTGATGAAATAGATATGATACCAACTCAGATGTGATACCATAACTCTTGATAAGTATAATTTGGAACTAGTGTCGTCAAATTTCGAATAAGAAAAGTGGAATGAGATCTATGAAAGGTTATAAAGATCCTATTTTCAATAGATCATTGTTTGCACCAGTACGTAATTAGATCAGGTATCAGTAATGTGGTAAATAACAATAGGACAAAATGAAAATACTAGGAATAGATCAATTGATCCTGATTATGCACGGTTATGATTCACCAAGATGTATAAGAAAATATTAACATAGATTGTGAGAAGTAGTTTCGGCATCTAAAGATAACCTGATCAGTCATATTTGTATTATTTTTTGTAACTCAAAAGATAATGATCCGTTTTTTTGGTTAAAATTTTCACAGAGTTCTTTTTTGATACTGAAATATAACATACATGCATTGGATGTTGCTAATGCTGCAATTATAGTTATTTCAAACTATTCACTGAAAGGTCGTGACACCATATTTCGAAACGTCATCACTAAGTTAATCATATCAACGTCAGAACCGCATTTTCAAATTTTGCAGATATATATGTATAACCAACGAATCGACTTGCTTCCTTTCCAGTAGTCAATGCCCCAACTCTTCATTAACGAATGGGGTTCCGGAAGATTGAGATAAATTGTTTTCGAGGCGGAAGCAAATGAAAATCGAAAGAGGGATTCGAGAATCGACTGATGAATTGATGGAATATCAAAGAGTCGTTATATTATAGGTATGTCGGAAATCGATTGATAAAAGCTCCGAAACTCCTTTTGACAAGTGAAGGTGGAAGAAACGAATCAATCAGGTTTCTTATAAAACAGATATTTTGAGTTGTAAATTTGAAGGAGTTTCATGGTTATTTGACGAAAAGGGTTCGGTTAAAAATATTCACGGATAGACACAAATTGGAAAAGTTACTCAAGGGAATATTGTGGTTTTGAAATATTTTCATCACTGATATCTGTGATCATGAAGTTGTGTTCATATTTTCATTCCTATGAAAAACAATAACATGTACGATTACAATTAGTGGAAGTGATCATTATGAGATTCTTCAGATTCCTATACCCCTCCCAAAAAATCATTTCCATTATGAACATTAAATTGAAAAAATACTAATTTTTCATTACGATTATTCTAAATGGTATTTTCTACTTCACTTAAACCCAAAATTTCAATAGTGAGTGGTAATGTGAAACTCCAATTCTCAAATTTCCATTCAAAAGCTGATGTTTTTGAATGGAAATTTGAGAATTGTACAGAATTTGAGAGTTGTTCAACAATAATTTCATAAATGACGTCATAGTACCGACATTCTGAATTTAAAGAAAATGGAAAATGAAGTTTCACAGTCTATTGAATGGTTTAAACAAATATATAGCATTCTGAATAAAATACTTGTCTGGAGTTAACTTCTTTTTGAACAGAAATAGAAATTCAATGATTTTTTCAAGAAAAATATCGATTCTGATGAACTATATGAAAATTCTGAATTTGAAATTCGTTAGCCGGAATACTCCTGATGTATCTGACATTGAAGTTTTGTCTTTATCATTTTCGATGACTGCTCAAATCATTGTTCGTTTTCTAAAGTAAGTGCTTCTTTGTCAAAGAAAAAACAATGATTCTTCGTGATAGCAAAATTTTTCGATACTAGCAGGATGGAAATTTGTGGAAATTAAGAAATCGCAAACAAATTGTAACTATGTGGCGAATGAAAGTCATTCAAGTTGAAAAAATTCAAATTTCAACGAGCAACAGGATGTAATGAATTCCTATTCAATTTGTTCGTTTCTTTTTTTGAACGATGTGGTGCATCGCTAGAAGTTTCATTACTGCGCCAGTAGTGATTCCTGAATTCTTTATGCGGGCAATACCCAAAACTCTGAAAATTCAAACGTGTGGGCTATTATTTTTGATAATATCGATAACCCAAAATGTCACCGAAACACCTCTTACCAATAGCGTTTTGAAATATCGCACATATATATTGAAGAGGAAATGACGTTTTAACGAAAGGGTTAACCTCCACGTTACCCGTGAAGTGTGCGTAGTTATTCAAATGAAAGGTTTCAATCTCACTGAATAGGACGGAGGCATTCAATTGAGTATTCATATATAAAATACTGTATTGTACTCTGCCTGATTCATTAGTAGACTTGCGATGATACATTCTCAATTAATGTCACGAATTCTACAGTTTATAAATAACCTGTATTATAATTGTATGGAGATTGGTATATTTTCAGTTTTTGAGAGAAAACCATCGAAATTTTTATTTTTCCGAAGAAGTTTTATCGATTTTTGAAAGCTTTTCATTCACTGAAACGGTGTAACGATTACTAAAAGCTCAAAAGCAGCATATTATAGACGTTCAAAAGCCATTTTTAATGATACATCACTCTATCCCACTTTTTATTTCGAAAAATTGGGAAATTCTTCCGCTCAGGGAGTTGAAGGTTCTACAGTTGTTTTTCTTAATCTAATCAAAACTTGTTTTTTTTACATACACAAAAAAGTAAAGTATGCATTTATTTTCAACACTATTTCCTCAAAAAGTCTATTTTACATAACCTGATGAACAGTGTGATCATTCTACTTCAACCAGGAAATGAGGAGCAAACAACTAACTTACTCCATAATAATTGATATCATTATGAGAAATGAGAAATGAAAAAATATACAATGTTTCAGTTTTCATTTCTCACGATTATTTGTTCAGTCAATGAAAACGTGAAATATTCAACCTTCGGAAGTCCTTGGAAACAGTTTCAATTCTGTTCTGTTTTCTGAATTGTTCTCCAAATAGTAGTATAACAAAATATACAATTTCACGTCATAACTATTTTCATTGCTTTTATAATCAGCTGGAAAAAAACGTAGAAATATAGATTGGACTCCAATTCGTCATTCATTTGAGAAATTTATGCTACTGAAGTCTGTTATCTGGGTAGTTATTTTTTTGGCAACCCTATTCTTCAGGAACTTTTAGTGCATTATTTTTCCATTGTTGAACTGGCAAATAAACCCTTGTAATTCTTATATTGTTTAGCCGCAACCTCTGTAGGAGACAAAAAACTGTGTTGTATTGTGTTGTCAGATATATACTGAATTGATAGTTTGACCCTGAATGATGAATATGTTTGCATCTGAATGAAATATGACTTTATTTGTTAATGGTTGAACACTAATTTCCCTCGAATACTATCGAATAACTATCAATGGTTTCATCATTCATAATCGAACAGTTAATAAGGTATCCCAAGCAATTATTATTTTTGATAATGCTATAAAATGTTAGTATCTCAGGCCATTGAAATTTTTGACAGTTTTGGCACCACGCAATTCATGCCTTCATTAAAATGCAATTCCCCACCTTTTTTTCCATCATGTTTTAGATATCTCATTCCAATAAAATTGATTTTTCGTTCATCATGAAAAGCAGATGTCATATTCAGTGCGTGTGGAATTCTTCAAATGAATAATCGATTGGAGTGTAACATATCTTTGATTTCTCTCAGATGCTGCAGTTCTCTCATCATTACATTTATAAAAATCAACTTCAATATTGATGTCATAGTTATTATGTGAATGCTAATTGACATGAGAAGAATATTCTCATAATGGGTTAGGCAACAATACAAATAATATAAAAAATTTTCAAAATCAGAAATGTTTATGAGGACGGTAAAAAACCTCCGTTGATTCGACTAATATATTCAAAATCGCATACCGCTTGAACATTTTTTTGTAACAAAATAGGGTAGTAGAAAGCCAAAACCTTTCTTTCCCATTTATTCAAATCTGAAACGTCACTTTTTGTATATAATTGAAGAAGCAATACAATTAATATTTCAATTTTCCTTTCTTCCTTCTAAGTGTAATCATATCCAGCACGAACGTAAACAATTAGATCCTCCTGGTGTTCGAATAACGACGTCATTTTTCACCCTGACTTCTCTTATTGTATTCTTCTTCTTTCAAACTGTAAGATCTTGTTGTGTTCGTAGACAATATGCAGATTCGCGAAATCTGGAAACGTTATTTGTAGGGAAATGTAACAAATGATATATTTTTCCATTTCTCCAAGCGGAAATTACTAACTGTATAACTCGGTACTATGGAAATGATCCTGAAAATATTCGTAGGATTTGCAAATGAATGAATACATTATCGAAAAATGTTTCGTAGGACTTTTTCTGTTTCATATTGTTACGACTTCCTGAAACAAGTTCAATGTACTAATCACACATAGGAGTGAGATTTTCTTTATTGATCTAAACTGCATCATGAATATATATTTTTTAGGAGAAATTGAATTTTGGGAAAAAAATCCCTCGGTAGAGGACGCTACTATTGAGCTACGGTGTTGGCGAAACGTGTCTAGAAATGAAGAATTTATGTGAAAATTGTTTAATTCAACTTGATGGATCGTCAGTTGCAACTAAACGTTGACGGCAATGACGACTTCTACCGCGATATTCTGCTGGAAGATCGGCTTCACCGTATACTCAGGGAAGATGATGATGATAACATCCACCTGGCTTCTGTGGAAGACCTGAAGGGTTATATCAGGGCCGCAAAGGCCAAAAAAGCTTCGAGTGTCGATTCAATAACCAATAAGTTGTTGAAGAGGCTTTCAGAAAACTGCGTTGAAATTCTATTACAAATCATCAACAGATCGTTGACCCTCAGATACTTCCCCAGAAAGTGAAAGCATGCCATCGTTATCATGATCCCAAAACGGACAGAAACTGCTGTTCTCGCACAATTATCGTTTGATCAGTCTGTACTTGTCAGCTGGTAAGCTGGCTGAAAGAGTCGTTCTGGAAAGACTCAACGAAGAAGTTGAGGACCGAAATGTTCTGCCTGACGAACAATTCGGTTTCAAGACAGAACACTCCACTTAACTACAGGCACTGAGACTGGTTGAAAACACCATCGCTGAGCTAAACCAAAATTGTAAATTTCATGCCGATCTATTAGACATCTCGATGGCCTTCGACCATGCATGGCACGAAGATCTTCTGCATAAACTTGTGTTCGACCTGCTTCGGTGTTGATACGGTGGATCCCGATACTCGGGGCCTTCTATTTCGGGAGACATAAGGGCCTCGAATGAGGCCTTCATGTACCCCGTTAATAGATAAATACTTTTTGATCCAACCCATCCCAACCAGGTAGATCGTGAAAGGCGGTACTGATGTCTGAGGACTTTCATACCGCCACCACCCCTCAGTCATGAACTCATTTGTCCTTCTCTGACAAAAATCAGCCGCAAGGGTAAGGAAGCTAGGCTCCAACCTGTCTGAACTGACAATGACTGACGATGTTTAATTATATCATCATGTAATTAATTTAATAAGATTTTATTGATTTTCTCTCTGAGCTACTTGTCTTCGATTTATTACTGTACTGTACAAGGGCATGTTAGATCATGAAGAACTGTTTCAGTTCAAACAGCGGTGTGTTATTGAGTTATGTAGAAATGGAAATTCATTGCTGTTGTAAAACAGCTGTACAGCCACATTTGTTACTGAAATGTTGATTTCGTTGTGAATTACTTTATCACGATAATACCATTTCATCAGAAACTACACTGATTAATTAAAAAAAATCGGTAACTCGGACATAAAAGAAAGTCGACCAGATTGGTAATGACATCAACTCATTGAAGGCTTCTATAGTTGCTCTTCAAGATAAGATTGAACTTATCGAGGCGATTAAGCTTGTTGAGAACGCAACACTATATAATACTCAGTTCGAGGAAGGTATCCAAGAGTTTTTGAAAGACAGACCGACAACGCAATCTGCTCATTTGTGACATAAGAAAGAACAATAATCGACTAACTACAAAGAAGAAAGGTGAGGTATCAAAATTACTATAGTACCTTTCTACTAGGACTGACTCACCTATCACATATTCATAGACTGAGTAAATTTGTCATGGACCGGAGTTTTCCTCGTTCTGTGAAAATTACTCCCACTAATGGTAGAGATATACTATTGAATAATGTATTTGATGCAGAACTTTCCACGAGCAATTACAGTATCCTAAGATTTGACAAAATTTTCAGTAGAAAGTAGAAAAAAGAAACCAATAGAGAATAGAGTTAATCTCGCTATTCATAATTGAAATGCAAACCCATTGTAAATTGCCTGATAAGCCAAATATATCTTCAATTGTTACTATTATATCGTCATCTGTGTCTGTTGAAGGGTTTTATGTTGCTCGACTACCTCAATGATAATGTGTTGATTGTTGACTACAACAACATAACAACATAAATAATACCAACAACAATACTTTAGATCTGGTTCTATCAAAAATCACTTAAGATATGAATAGGGACATGGAACCACTTTCGAAAGCGAATAATCATCACCCTTCTTTATTCTTCGATATCAGATTCTCACATAATCCTTACAATATTTTTTTAAAACTAATGACATCTCAAAATAATATAACTTTAGGAAAGCAAACATTTCTGTGATGTGTCAACTCATTTTAGATAAAAACTGGTCTCATATTTTAAAACAAATAATAATGACATGATGAAGAAAATAGAAATATAACTTTCTATGTTTTTCACCACTTTTATTTGTAACTAACGTTACTGCGGTTTGTCTTACACGGACATTTTCAAACTTATACAATATAAGTATAGAACGGAACTGCAGTAACGTTATTTACAAATAAAAATGTTAAAAAACATGGAAGTTCCACTTTTCTTTTTTTCATTATGATTTCCTACCACGTAGTAACGGCTATACCCATCAATTTATTAATGACGTATGTTATCATCTAAACAGTACGCTCTAAGTTATTTTTGATTTAACCGTCCCCCTAAAAATCAATCGACCCCGTAGATAACCTTCCTGGTTCACACCAAATATAATTAAAATCATTCATAAGGGAAAACACATCCACATGAAATTGAAAAAAAACATACATACATACATACATACACTTTTATTAGCAGCAGTTTATTGCATTGAGAAGTGAAGTGAAAAACCAAACGAATAATGTGTGTTAAAACATCCTTAACGAAAGTGAACGCAAAATTAACGAACATCCAAGTGCATTTGGGAATTTCATGCAGAACAAAAGAAGTAACTCAAAAATTCCCAGTATTATGAAGGATGGGAAAACTCACACGAAACCGCAGAAAATTTTGGATGCATTTGCAAACTACTTCATAAGTGTTTATATTATATTTGATGTCGCTTCATGTAATACCCTTGATAACTGCACAAATAATTTAGCAACAATAATTATTGATCAAGTCAATGAAGTAGACGGTATCAAAGCTACAAAGGATCTGAATGATGAACCAATTACCGGTCCTGAGCATTATACCAAGTTTCGTAGTTGAAAATTTTATGTACCCTCCACTGAGTCCAATACTTCATATATTCAATATATTCTGGAGCCCAATGTTTAAATAGGGTGATATAACATCAATGGAAAACTATAGTCTTTTCAATACCTAGCAATTCCTTCAGATTATTTGATAACAAGTATAAACCATGTCAGATTTATCTTTATGTGAACATGTCTTCGCAGGAATTTCGAGTCACCCTGTAATGTAGCGATACTCTCACCCCAAATCCAGTCAAATCTTCTCGAAAACCTCTCTACACCGAAATCTTCCTATTCCGGACTCCGGAAAACACGACGCTTTTCCACGAAAATAATTCCGGTCATTCCAGCAATCATCCCTCCATCCTGAAAGGGCATTCGGTCTAGTGAATGTTTCTCAAAACTCGACGGCAGCCTATCCATAAACTGTCGCAGTTGCAAAACAATGCCGCATCTCACTGCTCACGATGGCAGGTAACGAGGGTTCATTTTGGTTATGAGCTGCGTAAGCCTTAATAGTACAGCGGTATACCGCAAAACCATTTCAATATGTTTTTATCTCATTATGAAACATTCTTTGCATATTTTCACGACACAACTTCAATGTTATTCGAACAAAAATTGAAACTCTTCAATTCTTGTTGCTAGTTGAAAATAAAAGCTTCGTTTTGGACCCATGAGCGATTTTAGGGCAAAGAATGACGGAAAGACACCATTTTGGAAAAATAATTTTCTCCTACTTCTGCCCAATCTTCTCAAATTTTGAAAAACACTAGTTATGTACAGTGCGACATTCAATTGTTCCTGGTGAAAAAAAAGTAAATTTGAAACGAACATAAAAATATACCCCTTTTAGTTTAAACTAAATTTTATCTTATATCAAATGTTCTGAAAATATAAATGGTTTCATTTGAAATTTTTGACTTGAGATCATTTCCAGTATTTTGCACTGCTTACTTAAAAAAAAGGGTTGATGTATTTTCCTAAAAAAACATTGAGGGTGATTTTCAAGAAAAGTCTTTGTTTTTGCCTTGAAAAAATAACTTTCTCAATTCTTCGTAAAAGTTTATAAAAAGGTGTTTTAATGAAAGTTCTTACCATAAAATGCATTTTTGCTTGTAAAATTATCCAAAGATATAAAATAAAAGTTTTTGATATTTCGTGTCTTTTCTATCACAAAAATGTGGCGAAAATTAACATATCTTCAAAAATCTCCAAAGCGTTCTCATGCAAGATCTGCATATATTACATTTTTCATCAATCCAATAAAAAATGAGATATAAGTGTGGGGTAGTTAAAAAAAGAACTAACGGCATGAGAGGCAATCATTCTTGAACTGAAAATTGACCGTTAATTAAGTTAAAACAGATTATATAATTAATTACTTGAGAACAATCATATTTTATTTCGATAAATGAATAGCTTTCAATGTATGAGTCTCTATTGTAAAATTTTATTCATGTCATAATATTACCATTAAATATGCAGTGATTATTTTGGCGGTTTACGAATCGACATCTCAAAGCTACAACTGATTTTGATAATGGATCGCCTTTGTGGTCCAACAAATTTCATTTTATTCATTTATATATATTCAGGGGCAAACTATCCGAACATATTTTCTGTAGAAATGTTGTATTGGAAAAAATTGAAATGATTTCATTTTCCGACGCAAAATTGTTTTTTTTTGAAAAATCACCCTTTACGTCTTCTACAAAATACGTTTTTTAATCATTAACCCAAAATCTCTCCACGGAGATATGGTTCATTATAGTCAAAAAATACGAAAAATCTGCTTTGGTATCGATTTTTTTAATTCTTCGTTATTTTGTTTATAATAAATTACCGACCATCCGTACGAAAAAAATGTTATTCGAGATATTGGTTCGCAATACTTCAGTGCTTCGATTATAATGGATTTTATCCCGTCAGACCTTCATGGTCGTTTAACACCTTTCAGTTTCAACGTTTCTATAGGTGCTCCGCTGCACTATTCTAGGAAGGCGACACATCGTTTATTTTCGACCCCTTCGTAGGCTTTACGTCATACAGGACACGTTTAAGCCCGGTCGCGTTTTAAAAAAGGTATTTTTTGCGTGAGAGCTATTTTGACACTTGAATATATTTATTGAATGGGGATCTGGATAGGATTTGGGATGGAAGTAGGATCCCTCAGATGAATGGATCCAAAGAATTTGAATATTTGTAATTTACGTTCTTGCTTGTTATCTTAAATCTGTTTCAACGAGGATAACTTATAAATCAATATTTCAATGAGGTCTTCCCAGGAGTTCATTTGTACAAAAAGAAAACTCGATTTCCTTTGAAATAAAAACCGAAAATTCACAATGAGTCAGGTGGTTGAGAATTTTGCGCCTCCACACCACGTCAAATGCTCTTTTAATGTCAAAACGTATACTCGTTGACAAATTCCTCGAGGATACGACATTGCCAACGATGGCTTAATCCTAAAGTATGTGTATCCGTGCCAAGAGGATGAATGACATTGAGCCTATCAGCTGTCTCTACGGAACCTTCGAGATACCGGGCGCCCCCTTGTCGTAGCATCGCCTTGTCACGGTAATGCCGGGTTCTACCGTGATTGACTTTCTTTCTCTAGCTACTCGTGGGACTAATAAGGACATTTGTTTGAAGGTGGTTGACAATGTTTTGTGGTGTATTTCATCAGTTCGGACTTCCATTGTCTAATCTAATAAAATTGTTATTTTCGTTTAGCCTTATCAATTTTGTAATTGTTTTTTCA
>WOGJ01032123.1:0-11135 GCA_015342185.1 Leptinotarsa juncta | reverse complement strand
TATACGGAACCTTCGCGAATGATCCACCGCATTCCTTGCCGCTGTCACGCTCCCGGCGTGTGCAGCATCCGTCAGGGCCGGCCTCAGATTTATTACAATAGAATAACCAACAACATATGTTATTCATTAAAGAAACTTCCTGCTAATAAAATGAATCCAATGGCATCAATGTTTAATAAATGAATATAAAAAATTTTAATTATAATCTGTAACAAAAATTTATAAATAATGTTGCCAGCAGACTGAATTTGATCTGTTATTATAATTTAGCAAATAAAGATTTAGGGCTGATGACAGTTTTGGAATTTCTGATATAAAAACTCAAAAATTAGAAAAACCGTTTTCAATAATATAATAAATAATAATATTTTTGTATACCTACCCTAGATATACATAAAAGAGGAATAATACGCTTTCTATAGATTAAATCTATTCCTAAGAAGTTATATTGTAGTCAACATCACAATATGAAGTACCTACATTTCTAAGAAAACGATTAACAGTGAATAAAAAATAATTTTTAAAAGAGATAACAACCAAGGAATTTGTTAAGGACTGAAACAAGGGAAATGTCATTATAAAACAGTTTAAATTGAAAGGATTATATTTTTAGGAGTAATTAATTTTTAGGAAAGAAAGTTTAATTTTGTGCTGTGAACTGTCAGCAATATGGAATGTGAAAGCAGTGAAAACAAATGCAGACGTCCAAATTTATCTGAAGGAGAAAAATCTATCATATACAATGTGTATTGTGGGCTCCTTGAACAGAATGAAAGTATGTTTCATAACAACAAATTCCATTTGTTTAGTATAATTTCCTTAAGCCACTGCAAGAGACTGTGGCGACAGAAATGACGTCACAGTCATTTCTGCCGCCAGTCATTTAGTGCCTACTATTTTGGAATTATATTATAGTTCATCACAATCCGTTTCTGGTACTTATCAACAAAAGGTAACCTCACAATTGATTTACAATTTTTTGAAAGATTTCTCTTCAATTTTTTTAAATAATGTTTTATTAAACCATATGAACAAATCCAGTTTCAGTGAAAAATTTTACGTTGAATTAGAAATGAGCTCAAAGATCTCTTACCTGTCACACCAACCAATTCTAAAGCTGTGGCACAATATACAGTTGTACTTGCAGCCTGTTGTAAACTTTTTGTAAATGGCCTCACAATAGCAAATAGAACTCTATACAACCACCAGTTTCTTCCTAATTTTGAAGAGACCATATTTCCCGGATGTAAACTAAACACTGATATACCATCAGACTTCAAGATTTTTGCCAACTGTCTTGCAAACAGAACGTTGCATAACTTGGAATTATTATAGGCCATCATGTCCCAGTATTTGCTACTGGATTCAGGCGAAAGTGTCAAAGGAGATATATTTTCTATGGTTAAATTAGCAAATCTGAAATGTAAAATAAATAGTTAGATACTTCTTCTGGGTTGCTCATTATTGATAATATATTTTTTATTACAAGTAACCATACAAAAGCAAATATTCTGTCTTACAAAGGTCAGGTCTATACATGATAACTGAAGAAAATAACACTGAAACAATATATGTCTAAATTATTTTGGTACCGCTAGATTTCAAAGAATGATAACTGAAAATAGAAAAATACAATAGCTAGATATTGACAGAAAGATTATTCAATTTGTCTAATTTTTTTTAACCAACAGTAACTGAAAAACAGCATGATTCGTTTATCCATTCAACTACTAAGGTGAAAGTAATAATCTTCATTTGTTGTGACCACAAGTAGCTCTCAGAAAACATTTCAGTACAAGTTGTATGCTTGAAGATGTAAGTTAGACTCTTCTTCTTAGAACAAATTTTTAGGGGTAAAATTAGGTTATTTTAACTCAAGCACATACCAATATGCAGATGAAGTTACAATCAGTATAATAATAGTGAGATTGGGTACCTTAGGTGATTGTATAAGACGAAATCTTAGAGTAAACATAAAATTATGAGTAAGTAGAATAAAAGTTGGAATGTAATGAAACATTAAAAAGTGAAATAAAAATAGGACATAAGAATCTGTATAATAACAGTTCAAACAAGTTTATTCACTACCATGAATAATCATTCAAAAATAAGATAATCAAAATGTAATTAAAAAAAAAAAAACAAAGGATGAAAAGAAAATGAGAAAATATTCACGGCCAGAACTGAATGTGTAATAGAAATTTTCCGGGTTTGTTGTTGGTGGTGGGCATGTTATCAAGCCTGAAGTTTCGTCTACGACTCCGGTATACATTAACAAAGGTGATTAGACATTGGACTAAATGATCTAACTGTCCTCACAGCAGTATACTACCAATTGGATTGGGTATCAGATTGGTATGCCTAGTGGTTGAATTATATAAACTGATACATGTGCAATTGAGAACAGAGGCCAGATTTTGTTGATGATAATTCTCTTTTCCAGGAGAGCTTCTCCAATGATAGGCCTATTTGAAGTTTCCTTTATATTCTCTATTTTGGATTGTATTGCCAGTTTGAATTTGGTTTCACTGTGAGCATTCCCCTTGAGTGCATTCACTCAGAAAGTACCATCATTATTGCTTTTGAAGAGACCCAAGTTCTTGATATAATCCTTAGCTACTATCCAAAACTGCGTTGAGAAATCACAGAAAAAATGTCAACAGAAAGAAAGAGGGAATTAACATCGATAATATCTATCTTAACACTATCAATATGGAATTACGACCAGGTTATACACTTTTTCCGCATGTTTGGACATATGTGAAGTAATTCCTACAATATTTGTTTCTCAGATAAATAAACCTCTCGCTCCTAGGTGCCATCGGTTTTCTAGTAGTTTACAGAAGGCATAATAATACAACTGTGCCTAATACGTTTTATTTATTTGTGCACTATGCTTATTTTTTAATTTTTTTTAAATGGATAACCTAAATGTACCAGGACCTGCAGGGTATACACATAAACCTAAAATAGTTACTTTTACAAATCCTAAAAATCTTACTATTGAGGAAATAATGGAATGTCTTTATGTCTGATGTAGATCTTTCTGAAAGTAACAAAATGGTACAAAATCATTAAAGAGATGATTGTAAGTAGGGGTTTATTTATTTGGGTTTATTTATTTGTGCATGATTAGTATATTTATTATATTAGCTGATCTTGAAGAAATTGCTGAAAGATCTCCAACCAGAACTTCTCTGTTGGATGATGTGACTTGGAATACTTCCGTTATTAGCAGATGCAGCTGTCATACCAGATGATGACGACAATTAGTGGCAGGACCAATTTGGAAAAATGAACGATTTTGAATTTACAAGAGAAAACCAGATTGTTTATAGATCCACCGCTTGTGGACATCCATATGCTTGGTTTGAAATGTTAATTACGGATGAGCTTTTGGAAGATATAATTTCACAATCCAATTTGAATGCTATTGGGTTTTGGAAACAAATGTGCAAGAATCACAGAGTGGAAGGATCTAACACTTCCTGAATTTCGTATATTTTTGGGGTTAACCTTGCATATGAGTATGATACACATGAGACCGCTATTTACTTATTCTGTGTTGTTTACATTTTTGACAAAACCCAGAGGCTGATGACCCACCACCGGAAAATCGACTTTATAAGGTCAGAGCCACGTTACATTATTTTAGGAACAGGATAAACCAGATATATTATCCATTCCAACACCTGTCATTAGATGAATTGATGATCTTATGTAAAGGTTGCTTAATTTTTAAACAACATAAATACAGCCTGAAACTATATGTAATAGCAAAAACAAATGGAATTGTATTAAAATTTGCTGTATATGCTGACCAACTGGATATACTAAGTGGCAAAAGCCTCGTTCAAAAGGTGGTACTATACCTGATGTGGGACATGCTGAATCATGGTCATTCCTTGTATATGGACAATTTTTATTACAGTTATAATTTAGCTGTTGCCCTACTAAACAAACGGACATTTTATAGAGGTACTCTTCATGCTCATAGAGCAGACTCACCTAAAGAAGTTGTTGATGCTAAATTGAAAACATGTGTTGACATGTTTTCAAAAAAAAGGGCCTTGCGTTGACAAGGCCCAATTTTTGAATGGTGTAGTTATTGGAAAATGGTGAGATGAACAAGACATTATACATATTTCGAGTGGATATAAAAGTAAAATGGTTGAGATTGAAAATAGAAGAAAACCTTTGCCGATAGTAAAATATAATAAATTTATCATAGGGATGGATCATCAAGATCAATTTACACAATACGATCCAGTGATGTGAAAAACTTTAAGGTGGTAAAAAAAACTTGGTCTTTACTTGATTCACCTTTTACTGGTAAATGCTTACTTACTACTTGGAAAATATGGTTATAGACCAAATTTACCATTCTTTAACTTTCGACTAGCAGTATTTGAAAAATTATTTCCGGAAAAATTAGTTGAATATACCCCAAAAGTTTCACAACATCTACCATCTAAAATGGGCATAACAAATGAAAAAGGAAAAACACACAGATAAAGTGTCTTGTTGTCAGGAAAACATTTGGAAAGGCACAATTCATCATTGTTTGATTTGTCCACAAAAACCAGGGTTATGTCTTGAGCCATGTTTCTCAAAATATCATAGTTGTTCAATCTGCAATTCAAAATGCTAGACGCATATATAACCAGAAAATGAACATGTACAAATCACTAAACAAGGTTTGATTACGATCAAGACATCATTATGTTAGATATAAGGAACTTTTTTTGATAAGATTGAGATTAACTTATAATTCCACACTGTACGGTACCATATTTATTACTGTCACTGTGGAAGTGTCACTAATAGGAATACGGCTTCGCCCACTACCAAAGGACTACAACTGGAAAACCAAACCAATATTAATACAATTCTGCTGTGAGGACAATTAGAGCACTTTGTTCATTACCTGAATGCCTTTGATATTGTCTATTGTAGACATAGATGAAATGTGAGGAATGAAAACCGGCAGACCATGGCAAACAAACTCGGAAAATAGCTTGCTGTGATGTGTACAGTAAATTTGTCAGTTATGAGCCTAGCTATCCACAAACTAATAGAATAGCTATTATGAACGAAAGAAAATTTACTTATTTATTTGTTTAATAATGCTTGGATTGTTAAAACCAGAGTTTTGCAGATGACAAATCAAAAAAGATGAACGATTTGGGGGAAACCAAAAAAATATTCTGAAGGAACTTCTCCTTCGATTCATAACTTATTATGCTGAAATGTTCACTTAAATAAAAAATTAGATCAGTAATCTTAAAGAGAATACTATTGACAACTTTTAATATAATGGTGTCAGTCTCGACAAAACCTGTTAATGCACTGCTTGTTCCTGTTTTGAACAAACAAATAACATAAGTCAATTATACTATGGAGATATCTTAGTCAGTCTCAAAAAACTGCAAAAGCAACTACACTCCTTATCAGAGAGAAAAATAAAATTCCCCTTCAACCTAAACAACTTCCCGTTGTGTGGGTGATGTCTCGAAAATTTGGTTGTTGCAATGTTTTTAATTTTTTTTTTATGTCTGACGATTTTCAAAATAGTAATATTATCAACACAAAAAGACTACTTTTCGAGCCCTGAAAAATAATTTAATTAAATTTGAAACGTCGGCAAGAAAACAATTGTTTTTTTTTAAATAAAATTAATCCTGTTACCCAACCAATCTCTTTGCAGAAAAATTATTGAATCACTAAACTACTTAACTGGAGAACAAAATGTTCACAAAAAACTGAAAAAGAAAATATCGCTTTTTGTCACCCCCAACATCCCAAATAACACAATTTAATAAAATATATTTCGGTCCCTCAAAAATGAATTATATGCACAGGATTTAAGTGCAAAGACGCTAGAGTTTTCGAATCCCTTGACAAAACAATCATTGTTCATGATCAGTGTCAAATCTACTAATAATGTATGATATGTACTGATATACTGAATAAGAGGATTTCAATGGTAGTTTATTAAGAAGCAGCTCAAGCTTGGTTAGGAATGTATTCACATCAGATAAAGAGGCTCTATAAATGCATAAGATATAAATATTCAGTATTTTACTGAAGACAATATAAAATTTGAATTGCTTTCCTTCCAAATGGTATTTGGAAGCTAGAATATCAATGAAAGACAAGTTTTACTTATATCGGTTATTGACGATATATAGCAACATGGACCTGATGTTCCGTACTTGGCAGTCATCAACTTCATTGCCTGTGATTTCTCAGAGTCTAGATCTAAGGTATAGATACAATCTATTTCGGTCCACCAGTTTCTTCAGTTCTTCATTAACAGGCCAGTATCGATATCACTTTTGAGTTCATCAATGCCCTGTGAGCAGCATGCCTGTCTATTAGAATTTCTAAACGCTCATTTCCAAAATAGCAATCTGATTAATCAGAAGACTGTTGCTTTCATTTTTGAAACATTAAAATAACATATGAAGGAAAGTATCAAAAAGGAAATTCATCAATGAAATTTAGGAAAAGTACCTGTGGGATTCAGAAGAAAGAACAACAACTCTAGATCCAGTGCCTAACAGAGGCTTCAGCAAAATAGTCAAATAAAAGTGAGACAGATGATTTACTTGAAATGTAGTTTCAAATCCATCTGGTGTTTTGCTATAAGGGAGTCCAAAAACTCCAGCATTCAAAATCAACATATCAATTCCATCATATTTGCTTTTAACCGTATTTGCAAATTGGACCTAAAATACACAATTATATACTTTTTCTTAAAATTTTACCACTTGTAACCTACCACTGATGAAAGAGAAGTTAGATCCAAGTGAATTGCAATACAATTATCACCTGCACCAGGTTTCTCTTCCTTGATCTGATTGATGGCTTCTTCTGCAGCTGAAAGATTTCGGCATGCCAATATAACCATGCAACCATGTTTAGCCAAAGACCTTGTGGTCTCAAAACCTATACCAGCATTTGCCCCTGTTATCAAAGCAATTTTACCATTCAGGTCTCTCCCATGAAGAACCTTCAATAAAAACAAAATTGAATAGTATTTAACATAAGATATGAATCAAATCGGTTTTGAATTTTCAAAATATAGAACTCACTGAAGTACTCTTGAACACATTTGATAAACACATCAATAGAACATTTTCGTAGTAAAACTATCGTTTTCTGCAGAAAATGAACTTCGCCCTTTATTTTCAGAAATGTTTTTATTTTTTACATACAATGTTAAAAATCTATATGTATATTATTTGAAAATAATAAAGACCTTTATTATTATATTATTATTATTAAATACTTCCAAATAATTCAAAACTGGCCTAAACGTTTTATATAAGAAAAGTGACCACTATGACTCGAACAATTAGTGTTTAGTCAAAGTGAAAAATTAAATAACAAAAAGCAATTATTATTTTTTTATTTTAAATTAATATCAACTTCTCGGCATGGCTTCATCCTGAAAAGAAGTCTGAAATAAGAACCATTTACTTATGAGCTCTCTAGGTATGGTGTGAGACTTGCACCATTACTGAAGTTATATCACTTATCAAATAAAAAAAAATGATAAATTTATAAAATTTTCTGCACTAATACAGAGAATGGAACGGAGCAATGCATGAGTGGTTCGTTCTACTAATTCAATCATCTGCTATGTGAAACAGTGGTACGAGCCTAATAGCGGATGATAGAATATCTTAGCTCATCCGTGCTAGAAATTGCACATTAAAAGGTAAGATCTCGTTACTTCTTAACTCGCACATTAAAAAGTAATACTTTGTTAATTTCACAAGTTTTGACTTCTGAAGATTTCCATTCACAAGGGGATCAAAAATATTTGTTTTTTCAGCAGATATGAATACACGAATTATAAAAATAACCCAACAGTTTGAAAAGTATGATAGAAATAGTCAATGACCATGTTTTATGGAAATATAAGCCATATAACTAAATAAACAATAATCAAGTTTGGTTAATTATAGAAAGGCCAAGTCAAAAATGCAGTTTATCAAAAGTGGCGATAACCATAAAAATCTGTTGAAATCTTAAATAAACTGAGGATTAAAGTAGACGAAGAAATTGCGACAAAAAAGGGATGTTCACATTTTTTCATACTAACTGTAATGCTGTTAGATTTTCAACCTGAATTGAAATGAACAACAAATTTTACAGGACTTATTTCAGAAAATACTGGGTGTAGCTCTTATAGAAAATCTGGAAGTGAAACAGCTTAAATTGAAAATATGTAATTCCACCAATTTAATCATTGTAGACAACAAACCTCTTTTACAAGTAATCAAATGATGTTTTCCTCATCTTCTAAAAACGCCAACTTGCTTAGAGAAACGTGCAGCGTATTTATGGTAACTGGGAAACTGTTTGTTTTTGGATTCATTCTACACCAGAGGTTCCAGTTTTACTTTTATTTCAATGACTATTCTACTTCATAAGAACACTCCTATATCCCAAACATACAAAATAAAAACAATGCCACCACTTCTAGGTGCCAATGTTACATCAAATGCAGTATGCAGTCATTCCACTTGTGCCAGGTAACTTACTTGAAGTGCAGTACTAGAAGCATCAAACCTTTGTCGGAAATCATTAACATGTTCCTTTTCTTCCACTGCAAAAGCTAACCTAGGATCTGTATAAGTAGTCCGCCTGTTTTCATGGTCCACATAAATCACCTTTCCAGTATTTTTATCAATACATCTCTCCCATCCAAAGGGAAGGTCTCCTGATACCTAATACAATTAACATGTTTCAAAATTGTAAATCTTTTACATAATTATCTGCTAAATCATTTTGTTCTTGGGCCAAATGAAAAATGTTTACACGTTCAAAAATTCATGTTCAAATTTTGACACTCCAGTTAGCAATAGAAAAATTTCATTAAATTTCAAGAATGATGTAACTTGTATAAAATTCGTTTTTTTACTTTATACCATACCCTTTTCTTCTTTCCAGTTCTAGGATGTGTCCATTGAGTATTCTTGGTAAGATGATTAGCATAAAAAACACTACCATCCACTGTAACCCTTTCTTCCCAACCTGGAGGTAATTCGTCCTCACTATCAGAATCAGGTAGATTCATATTTTCTAGGAATATCTGAATTTCAGAACTCAACTATAATAACAACTGGGGATTTTTCCTTATTTAAATGGTGTTTGGCGCAAAAACTAAATTAATGTTATTAACTATTTTACATTCACTTTCATCACTGTCACTGTCTCAGGTGTCATTTATGTTTATTAGGTGACCAACAAACATTGATTATTGATCCTTAATTTGTTGGATCAGCTGTTTTGGATGCGTTAACATAGACGTAAGACTATGGACCAAGCATTCGGTCAAAAGAATTCTCTCCAAAGACTGAAAAAGGATAGGAACTAAGTAAGTTTGTTTTATTTGTTGCATATACTCGTAAACATTCCACTTATAATTATAAGAATTTTCAATTCGGAAAAAATAGGAAGATTGGGATATTTCTGTGGCTTTAATCCTTTGTAATATAAATGATCTTTTTACATATTAACAACATGGTTAATCAATATTTAAAAGAATAAAAAAAATTGTCTTAAAATTACTCATGAACAATAGAGGGGGATTCAGCCTAATCTGTTTCTCGACTCAAATTTAAAAAACACACAAGTATGCATATATACAACTATATCTATAAATATAACGGAAAAAATAATTGAGGAATAAACATTTTATGATAAGCAAATTTGTGGTTATTCAATCCTGAAAAACAAAGACAAAGTTATCATCAGCTAAAGTAATCAATTATTATTCTTAAATAGCAATTTCAAACGTTTGAAGTTTCCAAATTATACAATTTGAATTCTCGTGTTAATTTAATGTATTCCTTCACAAGATTTTATGAGAAACTATGGGTAAATACGATTATTCTACTCGTATGCTTAGAGAAAATAAATATAATTCGGTTTCTTGTTCTCAAATTTTGTTGAGAAGTTTTTTTCTTGAGTAGCAATGGTCATGGTTAGTAAAAGTAAGAGGTGTACCTATATTTCCCAAACACAGCTATACCGATTTCTTCCTCTTCGAGCGTATTTAGTCGTATTAACAGATTTCATAACTCAAGTTAAGATATGAATTCTGGATCTTCTGCAGCTTGCAATAATGTAGGGTCGTAAGGCTACCACAGTAGGCCACTTTGGAGAATATCAACGCCTCACATAGTGTCATCTTCAGATTAGTTGTTAATAAAGCTGGGTCTTTTCTTGAGTACCAATTTATAGGTCATGGTTATTGAATGTAAGATGCGTACCTATATTTCCCAAAGACAGCTAGCCCGATTTCTTCCTCTTCGAGCTGATTTGGTCAAATATACAGATTTCATAACTTAAGATATGAATTCTGGATCTTCTGCAATCTATTTATATCTTGAAATAATGTAGGGACATGATGGCTACCGCAGTAGGCCAGTTTGGAGAATAATAACGCCTCACAAAGTGTCATCTTATTGAATGTAAGATGCGTACCTATATTTCCCAAAGACAGCTAGACCAATTTCTTCCTCTTCAAGCTGATTTGGTCAAATTTACAGATTTCATAACTTAAGATATGAATTCTGGATCTTCTGCAATCTATTTACATCTTGAAACAATGTAGGGCCATAATGGCTACCCAGTAGGCCAGTTTGGAGAATATTGACACCTCGCATAGTGTCGTCTTCAGATTAGTTGCTAATAAAGCTGAGTATTTTCTTGAGTTGCAATGTATGGATCATGGTTATTGAATGTAAGAGGCGTACCTATATTTACCAAACACAGCAAGCCCGATTTCTTCCTCTTCGAGCTGATTTACTCATATTTGCGGATTTCATAACTCAAGCGTTAAGATATGAGTTCTGGATCTTCTGCAACAACAATGTAGGGCGATGATGGCTACCACAGTACGCCAGTTTGGAGAATAATAACACCTCACATAGTAGGCCAGTTTGGAGTGTATTGACGCCAGATTAGTTGTTAATAAAGCTGGGTCTTTCCTTGAGTAGTAATTTATGGGTCATGGTTATTGAATGTAAGAGGCGTACCTATATTTACCAAACACAGCTAGCCCGATTTCTTCCTCTTCGAGCTGATTTAATCATATTAGGATAGGATATGAATTC
>WOGJ01031972.1:0-13062 GCA_015342185.1 Leptinotarsa juncta | reverse complement strand
ACTTGATTGATTCCAGTGGCGCAATTGATTTTTCAGCTGCAGGAAAACCCGGAAAAACCTGCAGCACCACATCATCTGAAAATTTTGTTCTGCCAATATCCTCTCTTTCATAAAATGAAATGTAGATATTCAAGATATTGTCAGAATATTCAATGACATGACTATTGTCAAACTTAAACTAGTCCGCTTCGTCTTGACCCATGCGTAATAATAACAAGATTCAACGCCATCGGTAGAACCACAGAGAACTATGACTGTATGAAGATTATAATAGTGGTCTGCTAGATTGAAGTGTTCATCTATTTCGAACCTTCATAGAGTTGGGTCTTTCGTCAGAGGTTGAGTCATTTTTGAAGATCATTAGTGTTATTATTGGATTGACTGGTACCTCAACTATACTTGTTGTCTTATAATTGTCAGTTAGTTTAGCGTATATTTGGCAATACAGTTGATCGTCACCCGTTGAAAGTTCTATTTTCTGATGATTCAACAATAACCTTTCAAGGACTGGTTATTAGTCAAATAAGAAAATGCTAGTTGAAGTTCCAGAAAGTCATATACGTTTTTGCTATCTCTTGAACATGTACTACAAAGTAAACTAGTGCAAACACAAGACAAGATATATTCAATCCAGACCGGTCAGGAGTGTTGATTCTGTTATTTTCCTGCTCACGAAGAGTATTCAACAAGAACTCTAAGAATTCGGAGCAATCCTCTTGTTGTCCTAACGATTTCTAGTGGACTTCACGAGACTAGGAATTTGCTTGGCGGGAAATATGATACATTTTTAAAAAAATGTAGAGAACAAATAAACAGCACCATTTGGAATACTCGTTAGGACGATAAACACAGTAATGGAAATAATAGTACGGAAGACAAAAAAAGAACGAAAAACAAACCACAGTAGGAGATCAGACAAGTTTTTGAACTTCTGAGAGTTGTCGGTCGTATGGGGGCGACAGCTGATTAACGGAAAAACAAATTTTGAATAGAAAAAAGAGCATTGATCATATTCTATTAAACCATCCAGTTGATTTCAAGTGAAATTTCATTTATCTAAGTTATAATAACGTGTTATGTCCCAATTCACTGAGAAGCGTATTGAAAAAAATCATTGAGTTATATAAGTTCGAAAAGCAAGTTGAGGAGTGCTTTGGGATTATAAATTCATCAATTTGTCTGATTATGATGTGACCCAGATATTCATTGGTATGAACGTATTATTCATATTTGAAAATAAGGTATCTATTGGTGATAATTTGTGAATGCTTTCATCAGTGTGAGCCATCCAGATTTATAAATATCATACACTTTCTGGATTTTCTGTGAACGTACTGAAGGAAGCCCATAGATGACATTACAATAAAACACTCTTTATCTCGATTCAGCTTCCGTAAGAAATGACAAACAATACTGTTGTGGTGGAATCTGAGGTTAGAATCTAACCACAGTCACACGATTTTACCTTCGCTTTCTATCGAAAGGTTCGAAAAAATTTGAAAATCATTATTGATATTTACAGCTTGAAGATCTGAAATACATATCGAAAACGAAAGTGATCCTAAAGCAGTGTTTTTCAAAGTGTGCGCCACTGGTGAGTCTCAAGGTACAACGTTTTACAACATAGATAACTGAGGGTAAAGGTAATAAGTCGGTACCTATTAATGAAAATCCTCTGATAATATGATAATATCGGTAATTGCAAAATGCAATCCGTCCAGACAGCCACCTACCTACTTTTATTAATTAAATATCTAGTGTAGTCTTTACGTTCGGGACGCCGCGATAACCTTCAAGAAATATAAGGGAGCCGTGAATTCGAAAAGTTTGAGAAACACTGTCCAAAAGGGATTCCTGGCGTTTTCCAAACTCAACTGGTAAAACAATTGAACTTCTACCATTCATATACTCGCATACTGAGAGTATGACGGTGTTATTTCAATAAGTTATGGATTTTTATCAAGTCTCGGATATTTCCATCACAGTCCACTGATTGGCATCAAGTACGATCATTCTGATAGGTTGTGTTCATGAATTTGCATGATAATTGAAATTATAAATCATTTGTATTTGGCAATTCCACAGTGTGTAAACTTTATAGCAATTCCAACCGACCTGATTGCACTCTCTTTTTCATTATGTCAAGAACAGATGAACTGAAAATCCATTGGAAATTTCAGAACAACAGAAAACATAATGAAGTTGGAAACAAACAAAGCGCTTCTCGGTTCCTACAGTATACGACAGAAAAACATGCTTCAACTTGTCTTTATATTATAAAACAATGGCGGCTTCATTAAATTTCAGTGAATTTTCAGTCACGCGGCAAACCATTTCCGTGAAAATGGGCGCCACTGCACGCTTCCCGCTGAAACCTCGTTTTGGGAGGAAATGGAGAAGTCCTGTTTACGCTGCAAGAGGTGATATAAAGCGAATTCCAAGGAATTTATTCAGCCTCAATTTGCGAACATAGCGTTTAACGAATTTTTCATGGTAATTGTGGGAATTCCTCCAACTGTTAAGCCAGCGTTGGGGAAATAGTGAAAAAGACGATAAACCTTTAATGATGACTATGAGAAAATTATGAATCATTTTCAAGTTGTTTGAAGGTTATAGATTTCCCTGAGAGAACAAACCTTATTATCCTTTTTTCCCTGATCTACTTTAACCCAAAACTTTAATACGCAGACGTGAAGATGTGTCTATAGATAGATAGATCTTCATTGTCTAAAATGAAATACAGTTTGTCGACAAAGGGTGTCACATTTTTAAATGTATAAAATGTTAAAAATACATCAAATGTTATTTTTTTAAGACTATATGGTATTCATAAAAAGTCTGTGAATATTTAAAATATCAGACAAAAAAACACACAGACAAAAAATATCAAAGATAAGAAAAAGTGTACAAATATGTTATCAATAAAACAACATAATTTTAAAATTACTTGGCATACCACATCGTGGTATACCGAAAGACTAGAAGTTGTATGCACAATACTCTTCCAAACTGTAAAAACACTTTCCCAAAACAAGGTTCTTTGCTAATTTTCTTTCTCCTTTCTCCTTCGCTCTCTTTCTCCTTTTGGCCTCACGAGGTGATCTGCTATGTCCAGCCTCATTCCAAGCGGTAGATTGGGGTGGACATTTCTGTTCATTCCCAGCCGCCGCCTTAAATTAAGTTGAGCACGAGTAGCAAGGGAAGAGTTGGTCACCTCTGGCAGAGCCCCGCATTACCAAAGGTAGGCTGATTGCAATGAGGTTTTGCCCAGTTCCCCAAGGAGATCGTTTGTAACCGCATATCACACTGCGGCTATTCAGCTGTCGGCACGATTCCTTACACCTTAGCTTGGGTAGGCTGGTCCACGGTGGAATGTTTCGCAAAGGCTTTTGGGGATTTTGTTCCCCTCACCCTACTTACTTCTGCCACTGACCAGGAGTCCGGCCACCCCGTCCGTAAGGCCACATTGGCTTCTTGGAGAGGGCCTCCAGGCCCCTAGCCGTTCCCCTACCCGACACCTGGGGACGCGCCCGATAGGTAGCCCAACCCACAGGAAAGTTCCGCCATAAAAATACTTCCAGTTTGAAATTCATCATCTTATAAACATTTCCTATCATCCATTTGCTGACGGAGTGAAGGGGGGTAATCCACCCTTCAAATAATAAAAGTATTTTGGAAAATATCTTGAGAACACTCCAACAACTTTTGTGAAGTTAGTAGCCATTTTTCAGCAGAAGTTTTTGTCTCACAGCCAAAACATCAGTGACGTCGGAAATGAAAAAAAATGTTATTCTTCCTGAATTCATATTTAAGGCGAGATGAAATTGTGCCACAACTCATAGTTTGCTCAATTTAATATTCAAATGCCAAATGATGGTATATTTTGAGATAGAATTAGGCTTAGCTGAAAGAAATTTTCAAAAACGCTGTCTATGCCCTTCAAAGTATTCAGCCAAGTTCATATTCATATTGGAATAAATCGAAGAGACAATTCATTTGCGAGCTGTCTTAGTGATACTCAGTACTAGAACGGTTCTAAAATTCCATTTATATCCTTGTAAATGTTTAGCCAGTTCCGTATTCGGTATAGACGTTTGGAATAGACCGAAGAATAATATACCAAGAAATGATTCATTCGAGAGTCGTCTAAGGGATGGTTCATTCTTAAACGGAGTTTTCTAAAATTATGTTTATACCCTTACAAATGTTTAGCCAGGTTCATATTCGACATGGACACTTGGAATAGACCGAAAAACAATATACCAAAAGATGAAGCATTTATTTGCGAATGGTCTAAAATCAAAGTCTAAGGGGTAGTTTATACCTGAACGAAATTTTCAACGTACCATCAGAGACTTCTCCATTATTTTCCATAGAGCTGAAACGTGATAATTCTGACGCCGACGTTTACTCATATCTTTCGGTTATTATCCTTTCAAACTCGGTATCGACTGCTGTAGGCTCGACTTCAAAATCCTAGAAAATATATCTGCACCATGTAGCAGATTTAATCGAATTTATTATCAGCTAACTGAAGGTTGACAATGTATGAGGGAGAACGTACAGAAGTAGGAATATATTTGAGTTTCTTTCTTGCTTTGATGCCAGAATGGGATAATTCGTGAATTCTATTGAATATTTCTTTGCTTGATAATTCAAGAGTATATGGCCTGATATAATTTATTGGCACGAAATATCTGAAAATTACTGTAAGTTAATTGAATTTTCTCAAAAACTGTTGATTTTGGAGTTAGATCCGGAGACCTTGGTGGCCATTCTGTAGGACCTCTTCTGCCAGTCTAGCGACCAGAAAAATGATCATCCAAAAATTGACGCACTGGAGCTGTTTAATGAGAAGTTGCACCATCCTGATGAAAAACTATTTTGTTTTCGAATTAATTTATATCCTCCTCAATTGCGATGCACGGTATTATTCGATTCTTCAACGTATCCAAATATTTATCAATAGCAAATTATCATCGATAAAAAAGGTCCTATAATGTGGTCATCTAAAATTCCTGCCCAAATATTCAGGTTTTGAAGTCGTTGGGTATGATTTTGACGGTATAAATGAGGATTCGCATCACTATAATATTGGCGATTTTGCCGATTCACCTCTCCATTGAAACTAAACGTACACTTCAGTGAGAATTTCACAAAACTCGATACGTCTATGGAAATTCATGAACTAGTCTAATCTTATATGGATGAAGTTTATACTTATGAAGGATCCTGAAAATATTTGTACGACTGATTCCTGATTCTCGAGGTAACTTAGTGAGAGATTGCGAATTTTCCATTAGTCCAACGTGCCCTAAAACTGCAGTACAAATAGCTTCATCGTTGACAACTCCTGAACGGTTATGCTTTTTATTGTTAACAGACCCAGTTTCCATAAATTTGTCTCAAAAATTTACAAAAACAGAAATACCAATTGTAACTTCACTTGGTTGGTAATCGTTATTGTAGAATGAGACAAATGCAAAATGAAGAGAATATAGAATTCAAACTCAACTAGGCAAAATGAGACTTTTTTGAAGTATACTTCACAAAAACACCTATGAAACCTAGGTAACGGATTGTATAGAAGTTTAGGGTGGCTCGTTTTCAACTCAAATAATTTTTAACTTCCAAACTATGAGCTTTACTCCATAATTCTACTTTGTTGAAATCTGTTCATCATGGAATACCTGATAATGAAAAACTATTGATCCATTTAAAACAAAAGGTGACATGCTCTGGGGGTGCGATAGGGAAAGTTACATCAAATGTGAATATGTCAAAATGTGTCCCTCTGTATACTATGGGTGACGTATTTTTTCATTTTTTCTGCGAATCATTGTACCAAAAGTTATTCAGGGTATCTCGCTTTAAATAGAATTAAATGGACTGCATCCGTCACCTCATTGCCTTTGATAATATCATTCGCAGTCGTGGACGAAACCACGGCCAACAAACGCGGAAAATAGCATTTATACCTTGAAAGTTTACATTCTTTGATCATCCCAATAATCTTTAAAACTTTGACAAATCAGAACTAATGGAAAAATTATAAAGTCAATCATCACAACTGTTTCCTTACTCATTGTTCATGAATAATAACTCACATAAGTGCATGATAGTTAATTGACTTGCTGAAACCTAAACAATTCGAAAATATTGAATATATTTTTTAAGAATAGTACCTATTGTAGCTATTGAGAATTATTGGATTCTACAACTGTGCTTTCACCTTCATTTGTTGTTCCAGAATTTCTCCATGTCAAGTGTTCGAAAACAGCGTCACCATCTACAATGATCCGGTTTTAGTGAAATGTTCAGAGAGGGACACACCTGCACATGAAGTATACGAAAATGTTCATGTCGCAGTAATAATTAAAGAAGAAGTTAAGGAAAAAATTGAAAACTTTGACAACACTACGAAGCCATTTAGTGTACTTTTCATAGGAATTGATAGTATATCTCGACTTAACTTCATAAGGACGCTTCCAAATACCTACAAATTTGTTGAGGAAAATAATTGGTTATCTCTTAAAGGCTACAATAAAATAGACGATAACACGTTTCCAAACCTTATGGCTATATTGACAGGTTATAACCAATCTCATGCCTATTCGGTTTGTGATCCAAATGTAATAGGAAAATTAGACAACTGTTCAATAATTTGGTACGACTTCAAAAGGCTGGGATTCATTACCGCTTATGCAGAAGATGAAGGCTCAATCAATACTTTCAATTATAAAAAGAAAGGTTTCAAACTCGTTCCTTCTGACTATTACTTCAGACCATACGTTCTAGCAACAGAGAAACTGAAAATACAAAATAAAGACGGAATAATATACTGTACCGGACCAGAATCGGCTGGAGAAAGAATAATGAATATTGCCAAAGAATTTTCAATAACTTTCAAAAATTATCCATATTTCGGATTCTTTTGGATGAATTCCTTCAGTCACAACGAAATTAACTCCCCTACAGGAATGGACGACAAGGTTAAAGAGCTCTTAGAAGATATAACCAGGGCAGGTGTTACAGAAAATAGTATTATATTTTTTTTAAGTGACCATGGAATGAGATTTGGTGATATAACGCTAACTACTACGGGTTGGTTGGAACAAAGATTACCCTTTATCTACGTCTCTTTTCCAAAATGGTTTCAACAGAATTTCCCAAAAGAATTTGAGGTATTCAGGAGTAATTCTCGGAAATTAACCTCTCCATATGATCTTCATATGACCCTCAAACATATCCTAGTACTCTCCGGGCATAATTATACAGCCACTTCCAGCCAGGCATGCCCAAAATGTAGATCACTATTCGAAAAAGTAGAATCTGAGAGATCGTGCGAAGATGCCGGAATCGCTCAACACTGGTGCACTTGTGCGGGATATATCAGTACAGCTCTAGATAAAAAAATGGAAAAATCCATCACGAATTATGTTTTAAAAGAAATCCATGCCATTATTCAGTACAAAAATGGTGTCCATAAATGTGCCAAATATTCTGTAGATAAAATTTTAAGTATCCAAATATCTCAACCAATTTATCACAAAAAAGAATCTTTCTTACTTCTCACATTTAAAACGAATCCTAAAGCGATATTTGAAACAACCATTGGTTATTACGGTGATCTGAAGAATTTGAATTTATCTATTTCTGGCGATATTAGTAGACTGGATAGTTATAATGAACATAGTAAGTGTGTTGAAAACGCATATCTTAAAAAATATTGTTACTGTCGATCCGGTAGAATTAAGGCATAAGAGGCGCATGTGTAAAAATGAATTACAAGAAAGGCAAGATCTCAATAACAAAGTGGAACCAACTCAATGCAAACAATTTAGCTCTTTTACAAAAAGAGGTATATTCTCAATATTGAAATGAATTTCCTCATTTTTATACTGATTTTACAGTGATTTCTTCAACACGTATTAGAAAATAATTCGATATCTTGTTTTATAATGTCAAAAAATGATATAATGTTGATTTATTTGAATGTTCTTTGAATATTATTATTGAAAATGTTTAGGTTACAAGTAATTTATTTGAATATCACCATTATCAAGACTTTATATTCATTTGAATATCTAAGATGATGAACAATATTATCACACAAAGTTAATTATTGAAAAGAATGAAAACAGAAACAATAATACCGCATAATCATATCAATCACACCAAACATTTTTTAATGAAACTGATCTCTGCCCTAATAGCAGTCTGTTTTGATTAAATCCACTGATGGACATCACTAGGTCATCATTGGCATTGTTAAAATAATTAACCTTTTTTTCTTGAGATATTATGAACAATACATGATTCATAAAAGCAGAAATAATAATGTCGCATAAACTGAAACTAGAAATAAAATTGATCAAAGAGTGCCAAATAAATCCTATAAATTTATTTGATGAGGTTAAACATAAAGTGCTAGATATGTTTTTAGTTTTGATAATCTATTGTGTACATAAATATTATCTGTTCTCATATTCTAGTCACACTCGGAGAAGTATTAAAGTATATAGGATATCCTTGGTAGTGTTTCATTTCGGAATTTCAAGTACTCTTTAACATTTTTGAAGAATGAGAAAAACATATTATCACGATGAAAAATTCAAAAAATTATCAGCAATGGGTATTTTTCTCAAGAATATTTTTCATAAATGAAATATGAAAACTTCTAGGCAGGACATATCATTTATTGGATATTTCAAAGTTTTTTAACAACTTTTCAACATCTGAAAAAATATAAATGGGAACTTTGTAGAGGTGTAGAAAAGGCACTTTTCAGTTCGCCCCGAATTCAATGTTTTTATCATAAATATAATTTGCTATTCATCAATAACTTATCTTAAATATTCACAAATTTTTCTGATCAAAAAAGGAACTAAAAAATTGTGTAGATACTTATCTGAACATTGTGGAGGATGAAATTCTATCTCGGTTTTCAGAATTCTAAAAAAAATCAAATGTAACTTGCAGATTTTTCTTTTTACTCGCTTCATTTTCGATCTTCTTGGACAATTTTCAATTTTGTGTTGTAGAGTCCCAGAAAAGATAAAAAACAATGAATAATTACTTTCATAGTGAAATACAAAATGAATAGATTGTAGTTTGATAATAACTTCGAACAAGAACATTTTAAAATTATTTTGTCGAACATTTTGATTATATTGATATACTTGAGGGGTTATTGGCATCCAACATAAATTATTTATAATTTCGTAATGTGATGATTAGTATTCGAAATATTCGAATCGAAAAATATATATTCTGTTTCGTTTTTGCCCAATGCGTAATAATGGCCAGATTCAACACCAGAACTACAGTGAATGCAATTTTCTTCGCAAGATTTTCAGAACAACTGTCTACTGATTCGTAAGGAAGAACACGTTTCATAGAATCTGTATCAGAACCGTTTTTAAAACTGCAATCGATCCTTCCAAGTGATGAAGCGTTCCGTAGAGGGATCGATTGGGCTACTGCTTCATGAAGCTCTTCCACTGAGAGGTAACCAGAACCACGAGGACTGCAGCTCATATTTTTTTCATTTCAAGCACTCATCTAAAGAATGTGAAATATTCGCAGTATTCCCAACAAATGTAAAACCAGTTTCAATATTTGCTTAGTTACTTTTCCAAAATGCTTGAAAGATCCCTGAAGTTCCATGAGATTTTGAAAATCTCTATTGAAAGTTCAATATAGAATTTATTAATACCATGTCATGAAAATTGGATTTGGTATACTAGAATGTGTTTATTATAGTCATAACAAGGGCTTGCCCAGTTATGCTTGCCAAATTTAGGTAAATAGTTCACAAAACCATACAGGTTGAGGCACCCCATAAGACACGGTCCCTGTGAACGAAACCATCAATTTTTGCGGGATATTCTCCATTTCATCATATGTGTATTGATTGAGGCTACAGAAAGAAATTATCTTGGAGTCTACTGGGTGGCTAAAAAACGTGATATTTCAAAGTTATGTTTTTTAAAATAGAACATCCTGTATTCAGTGACACTCATGAATAGATCTGGAAAAAGTAATATGATTTCATACGAGGTACTATGTATCTAATTATAACAGTTCTCAAATTTTTTATTTTTTTATGAAAATGTTAGGTACAATTGGAAACTGAATAACATAGTATGGAAATCATCCCTTCGAATTCTGCATAAAAGAACATAAAAAAATGTTTGGACTATTGATTTCGATAAAACCCGTTTCTCAGTATCATACAGAATGTTTAAAAATCATTTTCACTTTTTTATAAATTGACAGTTGTTATGCTTCACTCCATCAAAAATATTTACTGTTCACTGAAATGGAGTTATCATTTACATTCATATTCTGATAGTAGATCATTGAACAGACTATACTTTTTTTTATTTTTCAACTGAAACATCAAAATAGGAAACACAAATATATTCAATTCAAAGTGCTCGAAATGATGAGCATCCTGTTGAATACATTTATCCACTCTATGAAAGACTGATTAACATTCAATAACATTTGAGACGCCACTCTTCGAAAAGCATCCCTTATCTCCTTCATATTTTTTAGAATGGTTGAGGGAGTGTCGTTAACATCATTCTTCAAGTAACCCCATAGGAAAAAATCTGGTGATCTCGCTTGCCAATTTTGTGGTTCTCCTCTACCAATCCATTCATTCGGAAAGCACATTTTCAAAGACCGTCTGACACTGAATTTGAAATGTGCCAAAGTAAAAAAATTTGATCTTTCAAATGTTCATAAAAAAAGTATGGTCCTATAACTTCTATACCTATAATTCCTCCCCACACGTTAACAGACCATCTCTTCTGGTGATTCATAGTATGGAAAAAATGAGGACTCACATCACTATAATAATGGAAGTTGTGTATGTTCACCAAAGAAGATCCAACAGAAAATGAAATGGAAACCAACAAAAATTTTCATCCCCACTAAACTTGTCCAGTACCCATAGACAAAAATTGTTTCGTCGATGAAAGTCTATTTCATAAAATTCCTGGGGCATCTGAATACAGTACGAGTGAAATTTGTATTTTTTCATTGCCCTAGAAATGCTCCGTTTGCAAGTGGTGCACTGATGAGTGGCTAATGAGCCCGAAACCGGTCTGCAAGTGTGCCCGTTCCAAAGTTGAAGGTCGACTCTTTCAGTTGTATTGCCAATTGCATATGCAGGAAATTTTCTGTGAAGATTCCTGTACTGACGCCTGTCGGATATAATCCAACACCCTTCGTGGTATTAGCCAGGGGAGTAGTTGTTTTCTGATGAGTGTCAGTCCATTCAACCTACTGTGTATGCATATTCCAGACTGGTTTGAACGTTTAAAGTTCATTTCTTTAGATTTGTTTACTGCCAGTCTTCAAGCATAGCCCACTGACTAATAAGGAAAAAAACTTGAAATGAAATGACAATGAAATAAAATACAAGTAAAAATACCACAATTGAACAAAAAATAAAAATCAAAAAATAGAAAGTTAAAGAGATTCCAAGCCAAGTTACTTTACGACGTTTTGATTGATAATATCTACAATCGTCTTCGGATGATGACTGAACTAATTCCTCCGAGAGATGACTATTTACGGGTCATTCGAGTACTTTCACTTATCTCCGCCTTCCTTTGTTCCGCTTCACCGGTTTAGTGGGAGATGACCGTTTGGCGGGAGTTGGCCATTTTTCGCTTGAATATGGGTTTCCATATGCTGCGTATCTCTACGCTAGCTTGGCGGAATACATTGTTGGAGAACATGTATGTGGCTTCTTTGAATTTCCTCCTAAACTAATATTCCTCCCTGTGTATGATCTCAGCTTGGGACCACCCTATGTTATGTTGATGGGTCCAAACATGCTCTGCTATTCCTGATTTGCTGGTTTCCCCTTGCTGTGTGTGTTTCTTGTGCTCAGCAATGTGAACATTCAATGGCCTTTTAGTCTTAGCCTTAGACTATTCGCATTGCCGAGCACAAGAAATACACACAGCGAATGGTAACGAGTAAATCAGGAATAGCAAAGGATGTTTGGACTTATACAATTAGCTTATGCAATACACAAGCTTACACAATACACAATACAATATACACAAGCTTATACAAATATACAATACGCTTATTGTATAAGTTTGAGAATGTCCATATAGGATGAAACTGCAGTAATGTTAGTGGTAAAAACAGAAATTTTCATTTCTCTTTTCATCTTAACTTTTCATTTTTTGATTTTTATTTTTTGTTCAATAGTTCTCTTTTCAAATGTATTTTATTTCACTGTCATTTCATTTCAGGTTTTTTTTCAATATAATTGTTATTTTCAGCTATTCATTTTTAATTCTCCATTTTTTTTATAGTTCTTTCAGGGATTTCAAATCATTTTATATAATATTAGACAGTAATATTCAAACAAAAGTTAAAAAAATAATGCTTGTGAACTGGTCGAATCGATATACATTTCCCATATCAATTTCGTTTGTTGTAAAAACCTGGGCCAAAGTGGTTTTTTGGCCTCGGGCCCAAAGAGAATGCTTTTCAATACATCCAATAATCTCTATATACTTCGTAGATCGAATGAGACGTACGCTTTGTAGAATTTACCAAACCGGAAAAAATAAATACATGATAGTTTCATCAGCCTCTTGTTTCAAGAAATTGGATATCATTTCGTGGTTTTAAAGCTGTAGCTCATTTGATTCCGCTTTCATGCGTGTCAATTGACATTCACGTGAGATGACTAGTAGTATTCGACTTTTAAACAACTGGCTTCCCGTTCCGCATTTTCCGATTCACGATTAGATGTGATGCATTATTCATTCCTATAGTTGTTCACAAGTACAAAAAATACGACTTTTATCGAAACTAATTTGAAGGAACCGTAAATCGGGCTTATTTAGAAAATGTGAGAATAATTGGGAAATGGAATAAAAATGAATTAGATACGTCAGAGGTTTGCTCAAGAGACGGAATTACATGAACGTGTTAGGAATCACACGTTAAAAGGTAAGACCTCGTTAGTCCTTAGCTCGCACAAGTTTCTCAACTTCTGAGAGTTGTCGTTCGTATGGGGGC
>WOGJ01031933.1:0-10494 GCA_015342185.1 Leptinotarsa juncta | reverse complement strand
AATTGGGGTTCGGGATTGTATTGAATTTCGTCAGTTCTGGGTCGATTTTTGTTCTTAAATTGACAATTTACAGTCTAAATATTATGTGGCATAATTATCTTCATTCTACGTAAAGTTTTGAGATACCTAGAGACATTATCAAAATTATCTCATCTTGAGGTGAGACACCTGCCGATATAAAGGATATGTCTCCCAGTGACCTGTCCACCTTCCTGGAAAGGACAGGATGGACGATGACCTAAGAGGACAACTCCTTGGGAGGATGTACAATGGGTCACATGTGGCCTAAGTACTGTGATATTCTGGGTGGAACAGATCAATTATAAACGAAGACCAAATTGATGAAAAAATGCTAATTTATTCAGTGAGACTGTTAATTCTCTGGAATAACAAAAAAATGACTGATGCACATTGAAAAAACATCATTTTCAAAAGCTTTTTTAAGTTCCATATTGCTCTTTCATGGAGTTTTCCATAGAGACGATTGAAGACAATGAATATTTCGTAGCAAAAGTAAAATGAGGTAAAGCTTAATTCAAAGAAAATAAATAAAAGAAAATAAAAATAAGGAGTCACTCAATATCTACAAGTGAAAACAAACAGCACAGATAAACACAGTAGTAAAGCACTCAGTAGGTATCCTAAAAATATCAGAGATGTTAATCAGGAGTTCCTCAATTTTACAATTGAATTCCTTAAAATTTCTAACCACAAATCGAAACTTTCTGAGGTATGACCCACGCAAGGAAGAAGGAAGTAAAATATTTTATTCTGCAACATATGCATTAGTAGGTAAAACTCAAGGTGAAACGTTCAGCACACACGCAAAATCCGAACAAAAAAAGAGAAGATGTAGTCCATGCTAGGAATCGCACTTGAAAAGGTGAGACCTCGACGACATTATTAATAAAAAAGCGTAGAGAGAGTTGAAAGTGGCATAAGAGATCAGTTCAACACTACTTTTGTTGTAGTTACTTTCTAGGCATAATTTAATTGATAAAATACTAAACTAAGAAAATTCCCAGGTATTTTATATTTTTGATTTACTGTAAATTTCCTATCCAGCGTTAAATTACATAGAAGTTGAGGTTTTCTCTGAAAATTGGCATCACAGCAAAATGTATAATCGTTGAGTCAAGAAGACAAATTGACAAATGACAAGTGACTGAAGGTGAATGACTCATCCTGTTGTAGAGGGTTTTTGGAACGCTTCCCCAGTACTGGTTGCTTAGAGCATTAATTCTGTGAAAGCATAACTTGTTGTACTACATTTTTTACAACCACAAACTCTGAAGTTAAAAATTGTTTCAACTACGACGCGACAACTATGACCATTATAAAAATTCAATAAAAATATTTCTGACTTCAAAAAAAATGGACGCAACATAAATTCAACAAGAACTGCAAATTGAAAGTGAGACATTATGTATGTTAGATAAATACGTTTTTAAAATGAATGACTGTTTTTATAAAACTGCTGAAGAAGATAAGTTTTTAAAAGATTGCATTGAACAAAAAACAAATAGTGAAGCTGTCGAAAGTTTCGCATTCCCATTCTGATGATAATTTTTCACCTTTGAGTTCGAAATTTTGCTGAAGTTATGAAACAAATATCCAGGGACAGTACTGTGAAATGACAAATGACATATTTTAAAAAAATATAAAATTTCTTTGCAAATTAAATTGTGACGGTGGAATGACTCAGATTTTCAAAGGTTTTTCGGATATAGTTCACGATAAAAAAATTCCCAAGATTTCATGAAGTTCAACGTGGGAAAACGGAAACTAACCGGTAATTTTTCCGTTACTTCATTTCTAGCCACAAAAATGGAATTTACCTTTAAGTTTTCTGTGAAATGAAAGGATCAGCTTGGATTGAAAAGTTGAGCAAATACTAATCACGTCTTTTGGATAACTTTGTCAGTTCATTTGTTTGGATTTTATTCAGTTTCTGAAGTAACAATTCAATTTGGTACTGTAAACTTAATCAGTCTCTGTATAATAAACACTTTCTCAATATGTATCGTAGAAAGAAAACTTGTGCAAAAACTCACCGTTGTTTAATAATCTAGCAATCGCATCAGCACAACCTACTCTTCCACTCAAATTGGCACAAGAAAAGGTCTGTCACACTGTAATATTCAAAATTGAATTAGAAAAACAATCAAACTATTTCATTAAAGTGGTTTCAATACCTGAATTCCATTTGAATGCTCTTTTGCTTGCAACTTAAGCTGGAAAAATATGACTAACCGATACAATTTCGAATCAACTTCTGACTTCGTCAATAACCAATCAGGATCTTCCTTAAAATCATAGGTATGTTATTGCCTCTGTGATTTGAATTCAATAGCGTTTTCCATTGATGAAACCAGTGCTAGACGAGTGCATATATTTCGTTCCATTGGTGAAACGAATATCAAAATAAATCAAAGTAGGACTTTCAAGATTGGTTTAATTTTTTGAATTATTCAGAAGGCCCATTGATGAAACGAATTCTTATGTATTCGTAAACCATTTTTGGTTCGGAAATTACTCAATGTGGAATTATTCTTTTGTCTGTTATGTTAAACGTCAAACGTTTCATTTTATATGTTGCACTTAAAATATTGTGATTATATTATGAGCTGTGAATTGGCGCAATAGTTATATGGCGACGGACTGTGAATACTAATGATGCTTCCTAGGTAGCTCGGGAAGTTATTAATATTGATTACACAGAACTCGAGGCTGACGACCAAAGTATTTGATGCCGTTAACAGCCAAAAAAATTCACATTGTGTCAAATGTCAAATGTTAGATGAGTAATGTTATGTGATCAAGCGTTGCTGTCTCTAAAGAGTTGAGACCATAGTAGACATTGACAATTGCGTTTAGAGAGGTGTCATTTTTCGTCCTTTGCTTTCCCTTATACCAAATTAAAAAAATAATAATAATTTGAAACACGAAAAAAACATCTGTCAACGTTAAATTTTGCTCAACATGCTAATTTCCTTATGTTTTCCGCTTCAAAAGTGACAGTCACTTTCATTTTTTATTTTATTGGAATATATAGCCTGTTAGGATTTATACAAGGACTAAAGAGAAAGTGAAACAGATGAATGGTAAAACGACATGTATTAAGATTAGTCCATGTGATGTATTTCGGGACCATTAGTTGACTTTCATTGCGAATAAGGTATTGCTGAATCTATATAATTTCTATTAGACAATGCAATGAAATGAATAAGTATGAACGCAAGATTCTTTTTCATTCTTCATTCAATAGTGCTCAAGCGTTTCTGTCCCTGGAGAGTTAGGATCATAATATAAATTGGCAACTGTGTTAACAGAGGTGCCATTTTTCGTGCCGTTTTCCGCTTCAAAAATGGTTGTTTGTGTATTCGGCTATAAGAACTATACAATGAATATATTTTCCTATGTAGTCAGCTACAGCTACCCATCGTATGTAGTCAATGGTTTTTGGCAGGATAGCAAGATCAGTGGGATATTTTTGCTGACAATGACAACCACTTGAGCGGAAGAAACGTTGAAAAACCTACTCAAAATGAACGAAAGTATTTATGAATTATTATGATTGGGAGCAAAAGAATTTGACATTTCCAAATGACCTTTAGACCATTTATTTGGGAATTCTATGTATGTTTCTTTATGAAGTTACACAAGCACTGTAGGAGAATACTGAAGACATTTTCTGCATAATAATTTACGTTGTATTTTGATCTCAGTTGTCTACAGTCATTTTAAAAAGTGATTATTTAATGTATTTTTGTCTGCAATCAGGCGATGGGGTTTTTTGGACAGCTTTAGAAAATGCTCAGCTTTAGAAAATGCACAGCTATGGATCTCTTTTCATGTGAGCGTTATTTCAACAAAAATAAAGAACATGAAAGTAATAAAGAAGTGTTAAGTGTTTATCAGCCTATAAGAGTTGATTAAAGAACTTTAACGTTCTTTCAGATACAAACACTAAAAATAAAAATATCAGTGTTTATTCTACTGAAGTTCACGGTACTCGAAATTTATAATGTTAATTGATAGGCGGAAAGAGGAGGCTCCAGGTATATAAAAGTAAAAAAAAATAAAAATAATTTTTTATTACTAGCAAATTATTTACATAAATATGTATCAGAACCTGGCAACAATGCTTCTAGGCGCCCTCTGTCATATACATCTTGAAGTTGACATTTTTATCAGTATCGTAATAAACAAATTTCGTAATATGAAAGCTTTTTGTATTACATACAAGGACAAAACTTCTTCTTCTGAAAACATCTAGAATCACGAGTAGGGGCGTACTCGCTTCATTTGTATCAGTACTGTTGATCTTCCTCAACCAATTTGAAAAAAGTGGGAATGACTATAATTTCGTGTGCAGAATACGAACACATAACCTGTTCGAACACTTCTATCTGATAACATTTCTTCAATCAACAGATAATTTCAAAAACAAAGATTTTTGTATTCCCTATAACAGATGAACTTGATTTTTAGGGCGGGAAGAGGTCTTCTACGTGGTAAAATACAATAATGTGATGAAAGAACTAGAGTTCTGAGAAAAATTTGCAGTTGCCTTTTCAACTTTCTTACAAGTTATATATGGCATTACACAAAGATCATTTCAATTATATGTACTCAACGATTATATTGTAATATGTTGCAGAGGAAAAATGGAATTGTTCGTCTGAATGTTCCTCACAATCATTTTAGAAAACATTTATATAATAATATGAATGGAAAGCAAATAATTTGACATTTCCAAATAATATTTTGATTATTTATTTGGGAATTCTACCAAAACTTATTTACGCCAACGGACTGTATATTTCCTAATTAAGTTGCACAAGTACTGTAGGAAAATCCTGACACAATGAGAGTAGTGTCTATGCGAAAAAATTTACGTTGTATTCGTATTACGTATTACGTTGTGTAAATATCCATATTCTATAACCATTTGGACAAATGCTTACTTCACTTTTTTTCTTCTCCAATCAGGCGATGGGCTCTTCTTTGTGAGCGTTATATCAAAGAACTGATTCAAGCTTTATAAAACACTGAAAGTTACTGGCTTTGATATTTCAGTGACGCTTGGCACAAAGCCATATTGTAAGCCCTGACATCATCGTTTACTTCTGTCATATTATGGATGCTTGGATGTCACGTCATTGAATTTACTATTTACTGTTACCCCAAACTGAAATTTTTCCAGGTCTTCATCGAGATAGAAAAAAAAATAACACAAAGTGTGTTGTTGTTAGCAAAGTGAAATATTGGATTTATGATCCTCTTCAATAGATATAGTTGATGAACCATAGGAAAAAGGTTGGAGGGAATGTAGACACTAGGTGAACAACCCTTTTGATGGCAAAGGTACCCGATCAAACCCGATCCCATAAGACATAAGGAAACTCATGAAAATACGAGTATCAACCACCACAGAACAAAACTTGTGTTTTCCTATTGCATTTTTCCCTAGGCGGATGACATATGAAAGAAGGTTTCCTGTTGGTCTTACTAACGATCACAAACACTGTCATGACACACATTAATTATATGTATGATGGTCAGCATTTGAACAACTTTCGAGCTTCTTCTTTCCTGACCTGACCTTGCCTTCTTTCATCAACAATGCTTTTTACGAATACTTTTGGGCTTTTCCACTACATTGGCACGGAGGTAGAATTCTTTTTTGTTCGACTAGTCAGTTTGTGCGACTATTTGACAGAGGAGATGTATTTGATGTTGTTCTGCCCACCAGTATGGGTATGGGTATGGTTTAGTGTTGGGTTTTTTGCTTTTTGTAAATAGTTTCATGATGCTTCCCCACAAAATCACCACGGAGTACTAAGACTTCCAAAAATTTTTTTTGGCCAGTCAGTTAATGGAACTCTTTGCCAGATGATATTTCTTCAATGTAGTAAGATAATCAGAGTTAAGGGTAGAGTAGGGTTTAGGGTAGGAGTTTTTTGCTTTCTACAATACTGTCACGAAATTGGCACTTTCCAGAATACCAAACTTCTTACTTCATAAACAACTGATAATTTTCTTCCTTCACTTCAAGCTTGTCATGGAAATCCAACATTACACACCCTGTGTGTATCTTCTCATATATGTTACAATATTATACACTGAAAACTAAATTTTGGTAAACTCAAATGTATATCACAGCCTTACAAAAAAGTATTCAAAGGAAATTTCACTGTCGTCGAAACTCGATGTTGAAAGTAATAAGAACGTTTCCTGCAAGTGACTGTCGATGGATATCTCTCGAATACTGGTGTTCCCCAGGGATCCATATTGTCTCCAAACCTCTTTTTATTAAATATCAACGACTTATTATTCATACATGCTGGTGACAGCATGTATGAAGCTCTGCTACAAACATACCCTGAAGCTGTTGGATTCCACGTTCAACCTTGATTGCCTGTAACATCGAAAAGAAACGTTGGAGATGTGTTTCTGTTCTACAGATACTTCAAGTTCAAATGACTTGGCAATTTGATTCCAAGAGCGGTACATATCAGAAAAACGCGATGTACTTTGGCTGTTCATCGGTTTGAAGTTCAACTCAGTTCACCTCGAACTCTTTCATGTGGACAACTGCATTTATGTGGAATAAACTTTCTGAAAATGTTTTTCCAAATGGATTTAATCTCCAGCGATTCAAATCCAATGTGTATTTAGTATTGCACGAATAGGAAGAGTATTTGTCTCTAGAATTTGTACTTTATATTACAATAAAACGATAATATTTGATTTATATGTCAAATATTAAAAACAGGAAAACAATAGTAATGAAAATATAACACCTTCGAAATAAAACATATCATAAAAAAAGTGGTATCGTTATTGATCAAAATTTGCCCTTTATGAAACTTCCATGGAATAAAAGTTTGATAAACCAGAGAATCTGTAAGTTAATTTTCTATTTTTAAAATCAAATTCTTATATATTTCTAAGTTTGATGTTACCTAGCACTAGTCGGCTGTAATTTTGAGAAAAGCACAATTAAATTCACTTCATTTCCGGTATTGTAATTGTGTATTGATTGAATCATACAAACAGAAAGCAAATCAAATATTTTTTCAAAAATATATTGCATATATTAGTCTACTTTCAACATGTGGGTCATAAAGCTGCACCAATTAACAGAGTCTGAAATTTCCCTTCATTCTGAATTCAATTTCTGAATTGAAAAACTTATTGAATGTAGCATAGAGACAAGGGTTACAGTTGAAATATGTAGAACGTCAGCAAGTATAACATTTTTATCGATTAATATAATAAAAGATATATCGTCCACAAAGATTGTAGATGATGCCGGAACTTGTTGATTTTCCACATCGTTAATATAGATTAGAAATGATATCGAGCCAAGAAAGAATCCCTGAGAGATACCTAATTAATTTTTCTATGCTATGAAGATCTTTATTTCACTACAACATATTGGTGTCTACCATTCAAATATCATTTTATTCATTTGAGTAATGTGTATTGATACCGTATCGGCGTAGCTTAAATAACAATATGAAGTGATTAACAGCATGCTGAAATCACAAAATATCCCAACAGGGTGAGAGTGCTTTTGGGACATTTTGTCGCACACCTAAGTGTGTCTCAAATGTGTCAAATGATATGCATTCTCGCATTTCTACAACAAATTCTCGTTAATATTCTATTTAAAACAGTTGAAGATAGGCGTCTTCTACTCCCCAACCCTTGTTTCACGTATTCGTTATTCCGTTATTGTAAACACAACCCACGGTCTATTGTCTACGAAATTTCGACCCCCTCGAAGAATCAGACACGAGAAGGGTTGAACCCTCGCGACGAATATCTTGCGGCCGACCCTGTCTTGTCGTTCCGCCGCTCTCCAGCCATGTTTGTTTACATTCGTATCTCGCTGGCTGTCACGGTTTCGGCCACTGATTTCGATATTTCTAACCCGAAAATCGACTTTGTTTCTGGCAAATCGCATCTCTGTTACTTTCTCGATGAACATTTTCATCAAAACCCCCTCGAGGCCCAGCCGTTGATCCAGGTAAGAAAAGAATTTTCCACGGGATCATCTGGAAGTCTCGTACGTTGCGCAGGCGTACAAATTCGCGCCAATGCCCGGTACAGATGGCAGATGTTTTGTAACCATCGGTAAAGTGTACACGCCAGGCGATTTCGGGTTAGATTTCATGATTTTTTTGTCGCCAAACGGAAGTTCACACAACAATAAAAATCACACTACGGGATAGCGTGTACCTTACATAATATGAATATCGATAATTCGAAGTTATCAAGTTAGCCTCGATGTTGTTTGAGCTTGTGTTTCGCGATCCTCTCTAGCCACTCTGCGGAGAACCTAGTTAGGAAACCATTTTGTTTAGTCCCGGAACATGTAGTTTTTTCCCTTTTACGTTTTACAATTTTAACAAATCTCGTTACCGAAACTTAGTGCAGTGCGTTGTACGAGGCTAGGACCAGATTGAAGGTAAGCTACGATACGTTTTTCTTTCGAAATTAACAGCCAAACGAAATGTATCATGGCGGGCTGTGGGTAGGGTAGGCGATTGTTTCGGTGGCATTTAAACCATCTCAGCAGGCCGGTAAATTCAATTTCGGCGATTATCAAGATTTTACATACTTTCTAAATCCATTATCGATTATTTCGACGTCTGGTCGGCTTACCTTCGCCTTGGTTACGGCTCCCGAAATCGGTATGTTCTAAACCTGACCCTTCCGTTGCATTCCAACGGTTTTTAAAATTATCTAGCTCTTTCTTGGCTCTATTTGTGTATCGTTATTTCGTTATCGTAGGGGAGGGTTTTCTGTAATGAAAACTCAGGCCCATTAAAGGCCTCGCCAGGTAACGGGAATGTAAACGGCCCGATTAGAATATCAATATCGCCTTGACAAAAAGTGAAGGTAACCAAAAAGTGGCCGAATCATTTCTAATTTTAGGGATTCAGCGAGGCATATGGGCGATATCAAAAGTGTTTCTGCAAATTCTAACATGGATTCTACTTCCATGTGTTTGCTGAGGAAATTATGCCATGTGTAGTCGACCTCATACGTTATTACATTATCTAGTGTGTTTGTGCTAAACTCAATGCATACTTATCGCAGTTGCACGAGGATATAACCAATAAAACTAAGAACACCACGTTGATTTTTCAGCTGATGAAGTCCTGAAACGCTGAGAATTCGCTAAACTGGGGTTTTATCTAGTCGGTTGTGTTCTACAGGCCCCCCCTGAAAAAGTACGTCGTTCGAGCAGGTTAAGGTCGTGAAAAGTGCTGCGATGTGGCTAGATTTTGACGTTTTTGACAGTTCTCTTCGTGGGAAGGAAGATAACTGTTTTAGTGCTTATTTTGACGGTTACTGCAAATGCAGACTCAAAAATGCAGTTCTTTGGTCATTTCTTTCAAATTGTACAAAAAATTGGACAGTTGTCGATTTGATAACATTTTAGCATATGTGGATAGGATCAGATTTTCAATATTAACATATAGAAACAAAATTTCAGCGACACTTTTATTTACTCCATAATGAAAATAATCTAAACAAATTAGAAGACTTATACAGAGCTATCCATAAATTTATATGCTAAGGGAGAGGGTATGTCAGATTTGAGACAAAATGTGACAGATTATATGGTAAATTTGATAGTAAGGCACCTTTAATGTATATTTTTTTAATTTCAGGTGATTATTATTTTACCTCAAGTACCTATTATCTAAAAAAAGATAATTAAATATTTGTTTAAAAATTAGTTTTTCAAAAAAGACTATTTTGTTTTTACCTCTCAAGTTTGTATTTGATCTTTTATTTACTTTTTTCAATGTTTACTAATGCTAATTGCTAATTCAAAAGGTATATCGATGTACAGTGTGGAAAATCAAATGAAATAAAATTCCAGTATCTTAATACTTAATTTATTTAATACTTAATAATTAATACTCATATTCATCACTACATTAGTCTATTTTCGAATAATTATAAACACCAATTTTAAATAGGAAATGAAGACTTGTTCTTCCTCATTTCAAATACTCCCATATTTTTACCCCTGTTGATCTAACGGAATAGAATACATTAGTTATGGATTTTCATCAAGTATTAGCCAATACCATCACAGAACCACATTGGATTGTACATTTATTTATAGACCATAATTTAAGGTTAGTTTCGGTTCACTTTAAACTAAACTTGTTTTCATAAAATGTCATTAACATTTTAACTGTTTTTCTAGAGATATTATTCATTATACCTAATCATTTATTCAAAATCTACCTGTTTTACCAGAATCAATCATTTATCTATATTTCTATATGAGTTTTGTTATTACCTTCTATTTTAGTTCAAGTAAAGGATATATTGCTTCCCCTTAAAAATATAGTTGGGACCTAACTAATTTCGTTATTCAATAATCATTTTGTTTTTATCGTCGTTTTAGAAAGAATTAAATTTCTTATTATATTTCTGAATATATATATATATATA
>WOGJ01031847.1:0-13534 GCA_015342185.1 Leptinotarsa juncta | reverse complement strand
AAATAAATTAATATTAGATTAGACAATGGAAGTCCGAACTGATGAAATATACCACAAAACATTGTCAACCACCTTCAAACAAACTTGTCACCATTGTTTTTTCTTTGTTCAACTGGGCTTTCAAGTATATAAACACCTATATAAATCAATCCAAATATGGTAAAATATAGTTATCACAAATAGAAACATTAATATGCCACATAAAATGGTTGACACCAGGTACTGTAACTATTTTCAATTTCTTCATCTTTTGTAGAGTTTTCAGTCCGATGGTATCTTCCGTATATATGGTTCGATCTACTAAGTTGACCACTGTTCCATTTTCATTATAGTACCCAAACTGACTGAAAAAGTAAGCATGGTGAATGTACTCCTGTCTCAAACAAATGATTCAAATAATAAAAAAGCACAGAACAAAAAATAATTTGAATAAACTCATTAGAAACAATAAAAATAAAACTCCAGGATAGCTCGGAAGTATACAAGTTCTTATTCTTATCTTTTTTTATAGTTTTTGCTTTCGTTACGATGAAGTAGACCAGCAAAGCATACGAGTTGACGTGTGGATCTTGCCCAAAATTTTGTATCGGACATACCGAAAGAACTTTCCCAAAAGAATAGAAGTACACAGAACAAATAAATAAAGATACAATAAAGATGCAACCCCAGTGTCGGATAGATTGAAAGTATATAAGTTCTTCTTCTCTTTTTTTATAGTCTTTGCTTCCCTTACGGCGCAGTAGACCCGCAAAGTATATGAATTGACTTGTGGATCTTTCCCAAAGTTTTATATCGGACACACCGGAAGAACTTTCCCAAAAAAGTAAAAGTGCACAGAACAAATAATAATTTGAATAAATTCATTAAAAACAATAAAAATAAAACGTCACTGCCGAATAGACAGGAAGAATACAAGTTGACTTTTAGTTCGTGACTTACATTTTATACCGGCCAAACCGGAAGAACTTTTTCCAAAAGAATGAAAGAGCATTGCAGTAGTATTTTGAATGAAAATACCAATTAAACATTTGTAAATCATCTTTTGACAGAGGAACTCAGACAATGACAGATTCAAAAGTTCGGGATTTTGGCCCAATGATCAGATATATTTGATTTGTTCCCTTTTATTGCAATGTTGGAATTGATAATTATGCCAGATCTTAAAAGTAGGTTAAGTGATGGCTCAGGTAAACATTGTTTTCATTATTCTCCAGATTTATTGGTCGTTCCTAAGGAGGTGAATAGTTTAGGTGATGAATTTCTTATAGAAAAATATGTTCATTCGTTAACCACCTGTTGCACCCCTACGAACGACAACCCTCAAAAGTATAAACTTGTGCGAGCTAAGGACTAACGAGGTATTACCTTTTAACGTGCGATTCCTAACACGGGTTGGACGATAGCAGCCTGGAGCTTGAACAACCGACCAACACGGCGGTTGATTTGGATGAGTGAACAAAGCACCCACTTCGTACCGGCCGGCTACCGACCCGTGTAGAAATCTGCATACATTACATTCAGTAAAATCACGACAAATAAAATCAATAGATCACGAAAGTAAAAGCACCTACAGCAGACTTTCGATCGCAGGAGTTCAGATGTCAATCTTGCTGAAGTGCCCATTAGCAGATGAGGTCCATTCAGTGGGGGGGTTGAAATCTGTCAGGTACAACTTGTCAAATGATAGATACGCGTGCGTTAGAAGACTAATAGAGCGAGAGAGAGAGAGAGGGAGAGAGAGAGAGAGGGGGGAAGAGATAGAGAGAGAGAGAGAAGGTGAGAAAGAGAGAAGATGACATTGAGAAATAATTCTCAAGTCTCTTCCTAGATTTGACAAGCTGTAGTAATAGTCAAATGCTATAGCATAAAGAAACGTGTCGAGATTTTGTGAACTCTCACATGAAAATGTATTGTTGAATACGTTAACATGGATTTTCATCAAATATCTGTCAATTCTATCATACGTTTGAAGTAAATAAGTTTTATTATTGTAATGTAATTAAAAAATTTAAAAATAATCAATAGTGGCGATAATAACAGAAAAAACACAATATTTTTTGTACGCTCATGACTATTAGGTACTGCAATTAAAGTGGACAAGTAAATCATATCTAAGCGTTGTACTATCACTTGCTAGAGAGGTCTTTATCTTGAAATTATAATTGATGTTTGAACGATTCTTTCGTGAGTGGATTATATACAACTTTATCAAATACCTTTGTCAACAAATTCATATTTAAACTAACCGTTGCCCAATAGTTTGATCGCGTGGAATTTAGATTTCCCAGTTTTCTTAGAAGCAAAAAGTTCCTCGTGAATTTGCTCATCTTTAATTAACAAGAAAATCATTTTAAATGTAGTTAACCAAAGTTTCAGCCAAATTAACTGAGAATAATTTTTATGTTCCTAACTAATAACACTACTAACAAATAAATACTACAAACCAGCACTCAAATCGTTTTTGAGATTAGCACGTAGAGAAAAAACAATCAGAAAAATTCTGAATATCATTGTTTTAGGGTCCATTACGTCAATAAAGACCCCCCATAGTGTTTCTCAAATCGTCTCGATGTATATATACACAACAATCAGTTGCATTTTATTTAATTATATATTTTTAAAAAATTTTAGGGAATATAGTTCCTCATCAGTTGCATTTTATTTAATTATATATTTTTAAAAAATTTTAGAGAATATAGTTCCTCATTGGCATTAATTTGTATAAACCAAAAAACTATAAGATTTGCACACACTATTTAAACAAAAAATTCGTTGTTTCATTCATTCAATAACAAATAAATCAAAAATATCAAACATAACTTTCATAGAAATCAATGACATTCATAGTCACAACACTAGACAAAATTATTATCAGTTACTAATTTCAAATCTAGTTATGGACAGAAATCAATTTGTCGTGATGGAATTATAACATATAATACAATTCTTGAAATAATACAAAAATCTAAAACAGGTGACAAATTCAAAAATCAACTATCTGCCCATATTGATTTTTCTACTTATATTTTTTTATTCAATTATTAATAAAATTTTATATTTTGATTTTCAATAACTTTTAACAAATTTAATGTTCACTGCTCATATCAATTACTTGTGTTTTCTTGTTCAATAACTCTTTATTTTGTTAATTAGTAAATTTTCTGTATTAATTTTCTTACTATTCCTGAATTTATCGAACTAAAATTGTTGGGGGGGCTTATTGAAGTAACTCTATATCGATACATTTGGCCTCAAAATATACAATATTTTGGAATATCATCTTTAGAAAACAGCTTAATCACTACAATTAAAATCGTGATGGTGAAAAGTCTAGTTCATGTGGGAGTTTCAATGAAAACTGAAGCTGAGATCTGTAAAAAGAAAACGGTGGATAATATATTAGCCTGGAATAATGACAGAACGTTTAACATAGTGTTTTCTGAGAAATGAGGGGAGATGAGAGCCTATATAATTCACTAAAAAAGGAGTTATTGAGATTCATGTGAGAGTTTCCATGAAACTGAAGCTGTGGTCATTATAAAAACGTTAGTCTGAACAATCTGAACAAACAGATGACACATTTTGATGATTTGTTTCAATCAATGGACCAGTATTACAAACTGAAAAACTTTACTTCCTTTTCCATTGGAGAATTTAGAACATTATATACTTTGATGATCCAAACATGTACCAGAGTTGAATAAAGAGCCTCAAAACAAGACCTTGACATATGCGGTTAGATTTTCCTGATCTCAAATAGATCTTATATTGACAAAAGCCAAATTCTCTTGTCTGTTGAATCATAGCAGAATGAAAGGTCTCAACGAAAGGGTTTCAAAACAATTCCCTGAGGTACACAGTAGAAACAGAACGTTAAAACAGGTTAGGTTTTCCTATTCACGTGATATGTGAATCCTGAATAGGAATAATGCCTCGTTTTCACACTGTTACTTGGAAAACTGAATTTTTAATGATGGCAGAAAGAAAGACGCACCCGAAGAACTGCAAGAAGACAACGCACGATATAGCGAGCAAGCAGTTCGAGATGTAATCGCTTGTAATGTGGTGTTAAAACATCGGCCATTGTTGTGAGGTGGGGTTGAGCGGAGGTTAAAGATGGTCATTAATAACGTTGCTTAACTAATCTGTCTGCTGAAGTCATCTATCTTTACAAGTTACTTGGTACGGGCCTCGAGGTTCGAACGGCCTGCATCTCGATAGCATGATAACGAAGATTATAAATTTATTGAATTCGTAAACAATTTACTTGGGATCGAAGCCGATAAGAGCTTCGATATTCCACTGGGGAAGGAACTGAAGATATTTTCGCCATGGAAATCGTTAAGTAACATATCAGATTGCAGTCAATATACAGTCTTTGAGAAGAACTTCCAGTATCCACTGAGAAACGAGTTTTACAATCGTTAAGACAGTGTTTTCGATAATAAATTTATTGAGTACCTACGTAAACAATTTCCCAAGGATTGAGGAAGGGAGTAGCTTCGAAAATTCGTTAGGAACAAAGCTTCACTTTTTACGTAAGAGTTTCTACAAAAACTGAAGCTGCGATAAAAAAAAACGTTAGATAGTGTATTAGCTTACATTAACGACGAAACGTTAAAGTAGTCTCTTGAATTATAGATTCATTGAATACGTAAACATTTTCCCAGGAATTTGGGAATATAACAGCTTAGAGAGTTTCAATAAAAACTGAAGCTGAGATCAATATAAAAAAAACCCATTCTGTAATAAAACATAACGTTAAGATAGTGTTTTCGAGTGAATCCACAAAAAATTTTTCACAAATTGAGAAAGATATGAACTTCGAAAATTCACTGAGAACGGAGCTTCGCGATTTACGTAAGAGTTTCAGCGAAAACTGAAGCTGTGAGCATTACAAAAAGGTTAGATAGATACAGACATAACGTTGAGGTAGCGTCTTCAATTATAGATTCATTGAATACGTAAACATTTTCCCAGGAATTTGGGAAGATACCAGCTTAGTGATTGAGTTTTGTGATTCGTGTAGAAGTTTCAATGGAAACTGAAGCTGAGATTGATATAAATAACCGTTCTGCAATAAAATCATAACGCTAAGATAGTGTATTTGATTATACATTTATTGAATACATTAACCGTTTCCAAGGATTGAGTAAGATATGAGCTTCGAAAACTCACTGAGAACGGAGCTTCGCGATTTACGTAAGAGTTTCAGCGAAATCTGAAACTGTGATAAGTATGAAAACATTAATTTATATATTAGACTACTCGTAGAATAAACGCAGAACGCTAAGATAGTGACTTCGATTATGAATTCATTAAATTTAATCAATTTCCAAAGAGGTGCGGAAGAAAAGAACTTCAAGAATCCACTGAGAGAGTAACTTTACGATAATGTGAAGCTGTACTAATTATGAAAACGACAAGTAAAATATTAGCCTACAATAAAGTAGGAACTCTCAAGATAGTGTCTTCGATTGTTGATACATTGAATATGGAAATAATTTTCCAAGAAGTGAGAAAGATAAAGAGTTTCAAAAGAGAAAGAAGATGTAACTGCTGAAAACTGAAGCTGAGATCAATATAATAATGACGAAAGTATATACTCGTGGTAACATATCAGCCTAGAATAAAGGCAGAATAAACAAGATATCAGCTTCGATAATTCATTGAGGAAGAAGCTATTATTATCTCAATCTATTAAAATGAGATGCCGATGAGAACAAATTGATGTAAGAGCTAGGATCAAGACGGTAGCTTGACTTGAGGTTTTCGTTCACAAAATATTGCGAAAAAAGTGCATCGAACTATGAAGAATGTGGAATATTATAAATTCCAAACAAAGACGACATGGAACCCTTAGAATTCAATTATACTAAAATAGAACCTTTTCTAGGGTTGGCAGGTTTAAACCAACATGCTTGAAACCATGGTTTAAACCAAGGTGTCAACCAACTGGTTTAAAAAAAACTGTTTTTTTATTGGGTTTTTCGTTCTATGTTGTTGATATTATTCTAATAATGAAAACTATAGCTCAATAAACTACAAATGAGAATTGGATATTCAAATTTTTAAATTAATGTATTTTGAATTATTTCAATAATTAAAAGTAGTGTAATTTTACCATAGTAATATTTAAATTTTTCTACAATTAGTTATCTTCCTAATACATCTGCTGGAAATTAAGATAAATAAATTTAATTTTTGTATTTTCGAACTTTGTTATTTTGAATATTATTACGTTTGAAGATGTTTTCTTTTGTTAAATTAATTGTTTATTACTATTATTTTATAAAATAACTTTGTAAAATACTTTGTATCAAATAAACCTGGTTTAAACCAAATAAACCTAGTTAAAAGAAAAAACCTATTTTTTTTTTGTTTTTTGGAAAAAACCATGGTCTTTGGTAACCCTGACGTTTGATAAACACAATCATGAAAAATAAATTCAAATCGAAATGAGAACTTGCCTGAAGTTTGAACGTATTCAAATATAGAAAGTTACAGTTCAGTAAGAGGTGGAAATAAGTCTCTGTAATGCAGATGAGATCTGCAATAAAGAAGAGAGCATAGTTCGAAGAATAGAGATTTAAGTTACAAAAGCTAAAGTCGAAACGGCAGTTTGAATACGACAAATAATCAAAATGAGACCTGGGCCTGAATAGTGCGAAAATTTGCACTAACATAGAACTTTGTGAAACATAACAGTTTGCTTTGAAGTTTAAGCTGAGATTGAAATGCTATCTTCAGCTAGGAGCTTCCAGTGCAATAAGTAATGTGGTTCAGATATCGCTGTTAGTATATTCGTATCGACCTGGTATTCACCATCGGTTTTCTACACAGAAGACCGTGCTGCACATCTGTACGGAGTGAATAATCAACATTTGAACTCTCACGATTCACATTTCGGCCTCGAGACAACTTCTGTGAAAGTCGCGTGAATTATTAGGCCTATAGGGCTTCTTCAGATGATGAATTCAACGCGTAAAGATATCAAGAGCGGTTACATCATCGACAGTAATTACAGAAACGTCAGATCGATAAATAAGTTCATTGTTTCATCACCCTAGGAAAGGTGAGCCGAGCCATTACTTATAGAAAGTCATTAAATCGAGTGCTGCGCTAATGAATCAAGGATGGATGCGTTCTCGATGAGTACATCGGCGATCAAAGTGAAATGTGACAGGATGCTCAGATGAATAAATCTGGTATACCACAGGGGTCAATTTTGGGGCCGGTCCTGTACGTGTTATATTTTAAGACATGACCTGCTATTGTTCCAGGTGATTTATCTGATAAGTGTATATTCCAGTATGAAATATTTTTATTGTGGCAATTCAACTTTGAAGAAAAATCTGATATTAGCTGAAATATGAAAAAATTAATAATCATTAATAAAGAAAATTTTAAAATCCTTAAAAAAGCATAATGGTATATAGCAATTGGAGGAAATACTTCTGGTAAACCGATGAGATACGTGGTCGAATAACATTAAAATTTAAAATAGTGCTTGGATGGAAATTGAAAAGAATGATAGAAATGGCTGGTTACAAAAGACTTGAAGATTTTAAGGGACAAAAAAAATTAAAAAAAGCTATCAAATCAAAGAAGAAAAGAGAAATAAAAACATACATACATACAATGCCATACATAAAGGAATGAAACACAATGATAAAGGATATAAAGGATGAAGGGATAACATAAAACGACTAAAAAAACATGAACTAATAATGACAACATAACCTCACAAATGAATGATAAAATTAGCTTCCAGTACTACTTTTCGATGAGAGAACCCATTAGAAGCCATTTCCTTCATATTGCGATCCATTGATGCCAGTTTTGAAGATCTTTTGAACTTGTGAATTATCTATCAAAAGTAGTTTCTCGTAGCAATTCGTTTGAAAAATTGTAAAGTTTTGAATGCTCATGAAAAAGCGTCATATAAAAATACCATCCATTCTTTGAAAAAAAGAATGGACGAAATAGTTTTTTCAACATCACAGGTTAAATTTTCATTCGACTCATTGCCGCCCATCGGAACATCAATTATCCGGCTCGAAGGACCAATCTGTTTATTGTACTACCTGCTCTGAGAAAAGTGGACTCTATGAATATCAAGACTACAATAACAGCCATATTTTTCGTCGAGGTGCATATTTGGCACTTTTACCATAATAAAATTATAACTTCAATCAACTGATGAATTGACATGTGTCTGTTAACTCCAAGAAATTTGATATCGTCCGTTGATACTGGTTCTTTTTACTGCTAGAATTGTAATAAATGCGTTCTAAAAAAACACCAAAGCGTTCAGTTTGAATCACTCATTAAAAAGAAACACGAATGGTATGTAACGAATTAAAAGTGTTACTACCGAAGATCCAACGAATCAAGCATTAATCAAAATAATAACTAATTTTTTCAGTCAAGAGTGTTTATTAACTATAAATGTACTTTAGTACGTTTTCCTGGGGCAGTAGAGATCTCACAATATTGAGGGAGCGTTCGTTTTTCCATACCCTTTAACCATTCTCCAATTCAACACATCTCTCTCTGCAGCAGATCGAGAAACGTCATATAGTATGTGGGCCAGAAGCACCGTGGAAATGAATAGTGAGGTTTTAAAAGCACCTTTTTTGTTGCTTGTTTCCTGCTAGAACAGTCATAAATCTTTACTGAATACTTGGAAGTATGATATTACACAAAAAGTTCTCTAAATCGACTGACTTTGTGTTAACTGTCATTGGTCTGGTCTACATATCAAGAAGATGACGCCGACCACTTTTATTTCTGCATGTCGCTCTCATCACAGTCAATGAAGGGTCTAAAATGGAGCAAAATGCTCTTGTTCGTTTGAAAGAACCCCCCAAACACTTAGCTCCCAAGTTTTGTTGCCCAAGTAAAGTGACTCAGCACCCAAGTATTTGGAGGTTGAGTAAAACGTCTTAGCCCCTCCAGTGTTTGGGGGCTAGTAAAGCGACTTAGACTCCGGTGTTTGGGGGCTAAGTAAGGTGGCTGAGCCCCAAGTATTTGGAGCTAAGTGAAGTGACTTAGCCTCAAGTGGTTGAGGGCTAAATGAAGGAACTTAGCCCCCAAGTGTTTGGATGCTCAGTGAAGTAACTTAGCGTTACCAAAGAAATAATACTGAGAGTAATATTCCAGTCTTTTGATTCCTTATATTACACTTAACCCCATGATGAAATACTATTCATTACTAGATATTCTCATAACCGATTATTCATATGAATTTTGTGATTTGGTGGTATTGATCCCAGAAGATGAACAGATTCCTCTTCTACAAATCTTCGGAAGGTTTATCTTGATTTCCTTGAAAGAAATTGTGATAGCGGAGATTTAATGACTAGTTAAAGCTAGATAGGTCAATTATTCCCTACAATGGAGAATTTAGTCAAGGAAACTATATATGTTATGAACGAGATAGACATTTGAAGTACTAAATTTTGTTTTTGTTCGCAACAATTTTCAAATGAAAAATATGGATAATTTTGTTCTCAACCTGTGCTTATCGAGTAGTATAAGAGATTATTTGTTTACGTCTAATTTGTTAACATTTATAGGCGGAAAAAATAAGAAAGTGAGCAAACTGACTTGACTGTAGTAACAGATCAACGTTTCATACACTGCTGAATATCATCAACATGTTAGACCAAACACTTACTCCTTAGGTAACAAGTACTAGCCAAGCATTAACGAAGTAATAATTTTTAACGTGCGACTCCTCTCCTATGATAAAATTACCGACCAAACATTTTCCTCAATTTCCTATCATGTCGCTCTGTCCCACGGACTAATAGCCGGGTGTTTTTAATTTGGAATATGTCAACGATAGCCGTGATAGATGATTGGTGTGGGCAGTACGATCTCTTCGAAACAAAAAAAAGGGAATTAATTGTTTTCGAGGTGTGTTATACTTCTATGATGATGGTATTCCGATTAATTTACTTTCGTTTTAATCGATTTATTATAAAACGTAGGTGTTCGATATTAATGAAATGAATTATCTGGGTACAAGGCAAAGATCGGAAGGATGAGATATAATGCGTTTCGACTTTGCGATACGAAAAGGATTCATAGGCGTATCAGGGAGGTTTTTGTGAGTGCCTGAGCCAGATAAAAATATATTTTTCAATTTATTAGCTTCAAGTTGTATGTTAGTTTCCAAAATACTGTATTCAAGTCCAAAAATTACACTGGATTCATAACCGTAAAAGTTTTACAAAAGCCAAGGCAATAAATATACATTAATTCACATTCAGACGATTGATATACGATGTTATTCTACAGTCAATAATGATTTTATGACAGAATTGACGTATTTGTTTCAATGTCCATTGTTTTGAATTTACAAATTCTTTGGCCAATAGTTTTATTCTCACACAATAAAATTTCGTACCTTTAGTCGGGATTCACAATTATGAGACGGTGGATGTAGACTTACCTTTTTGTTGACAATGCTAATCTAAATAGTTACGACTGCATATGCTGTATTACATTCAGGTTACCAAAATGTACGTCATCCACACAAAAAAATTCCTAAGTGAGAGATCTACAGGAATTTAAAGAAATATGTAGTGACAGCAGTCCTCTTAACAAGGACGTCGCCACTACCACCGCGGCCAATTCCACAAATTGAAATTAGAAATGCCATGGGAACCAACTATAAACTTTATTCGGGAATCAGTTTTGAAGAGGAAGTTGTTACAATAACAAATTCAGCAACAAATACTCAAGCTACTATTAATGTTTCAACAAAATCAATCCATTTGTGATAGCACTTTTACATTTCGATAGTAAATTAACACTTTTTCATACAAGCAAATATATATCGCCTCTGATCCACATGGTCTCAGCAAAGGATTTAGCAAAGGGTCAGTCAGCAGATGAAAATCAAAAGTAACACCAAATCAGTGGGTTCAAGAATATCCCGAATTCACACCGAAAAGTTCCTGACTCGAAAAATGCATAATTCATTAGCAACCGAATCCCAAACGGACAAACGATCGAATCCATTCACCCCATGTAGGTACGCAACCCATCCGATCGTGAAAATCGATGGAAAACATCCCAGTTAACGACCAAAGAATCTTGAAAGGCGTTCGACCATCATAATCGGCCTAATTATCGATGTGCTACCGCCACGTCACTTATTGTGCCACACCATTTTATGCTGCCATTGTGACTGACAATGCACGTAAACATCCCATTCAACGGCGCGTCATACGAGGGCATCGACAAAAGGCCCTGCGGATCGCACCTTGAGGGGCTTTTTTTCTCGGGCACGGGGTCACGTCGGCTTTTGTTGTTCGGGAGTCAAGTGATTCGATTCTTGTGGCTTTCACGTAGCTTTTGTGTGAGCGTTGTTTGGATAGGTATATGGACACGTTATCTGCCAGTGTCATCGCTGAATAAGTCTGAATGAAATTAGTGGGCATTGATTCCGCCCGATTCAGATGTATAACAGCTAGGTTTCCAAGGGTGGTTCAATGACGCACAAAAAATTCATCGGTATGAGGAATTATAAAATACAACCGATACGAAGTTAGCAATGAATTTAGCAATGAAATTAATGTAATATATGTTGATGTTTTAGTTGGTTTCTGGGTTTTGCCGTGGTCTTCTCTGGGTACAATCTCCAAACTGCGGCAGTCATATTCAATGGGGAGTGTTCTTGACGTATCAACTAAAACTTTCAGTTGTACTTTCAAGCGGAAATTTACGCTATTAAATTGTGTGCGGAGAGATTGGAAGAATCCAACCTTATACACAAGTTAATAAAAATATTATCGGACAGTCACGCGGCGTTGGAAGCTCTTGGCTCCTACTGAGCAACGTCTAAATTGGTAGCAAATTGCTACCTCGATAGGAAGACTCAACAAATTGTTTCTGATATGGATTTCTGGTCATTCTGGAATGCAACCAAATATGATAACTTGATACCACCCCTTTTTCACATCTATAATTTATCTCTACAGACAGGAAGATTTCTTGTAGGTGAAAATTTTCTATCGTCATGCCACTCCTCAAAGGTGGTGATAAGCGTAACGTTAAGAATTATAAACCTATTAGCAAACTATATATTTCCGGAAAACGGTTTGAAAAAATTATGCATAGAATTATTTTAGATCATGCACAAAATAAAATACTAGTACAACAACATGGTTTTTCCCCTGTAGATCCATTGATACTAATTCAATCGAGTTTACAGATTATGTGTTAGAGAGTATGGATGATCAGATGCAAGTGGATGTGATCTGTACGTGTATGTGATTTCAGCAAGGCTTTCGATAAAACAAGTCACAAGTTGATCATTGAAAGACTCGTGGAGATCGGGATAGATCAGCATCTTCTGGTGTGGATATCGTCATACATTACAGGAAGGCATCAAGTTGTGGATGTTAACGGTTAACAGTCAGAACCTTTTGTGATTACATCAGGTGTACCACAGGGGAGTCACTTGAGACCATTACTTTTTACAATTTATATTAACAATATTGTTGAAGTATTTCAACATTCCAACTTTTTGTTATATGCCGATGACCTCAAGTTTTATTGAACCATCAAAGAAATCCACCACTGTTGAGAGACTGCAAAATGATCTTGAGGCATTTGCAGAAATCTGTGGTAATAGTAGCCTATACTTAAATCTCGATAAATGTCACAAAATAACTTTCACCAGAAACAGAAATCCCATTGATTTTCAATATCAAATAGGAAATCACACATTCAAAACAGTTAATGAAGTACGTGATTTGGGAGTGATAATGGATTCCAAAATTATTTTAAAATCCCACATTGAGAACACCCTCAATTCGTGTGTAATATCTCGTTTATTAAGTTTCATTATAAGAAATGCAAGACATTTCAAAAATGCAAAAACTCTTCTTAATCTATATTACTCTTATGAATATAGTCGTTTGAATTTTGCATCTGTCGTTTTGAGTCCACAATATTCGATTTACCATCAGAGAATTGAAAGTGTCAAAATAAATGCGTCAAACAATTGGCCCATAAAACTGATATTTCTATAATCAATAGAAATTTCCGTCCAATTTTCAAAAAGTATTCGTTGTTGTCTCTTCGAACAATGTCAAATATATTAATGCAGTACAAATTATTCAATAAACGTGTCGATTGTCCTACGTTGATAACAAAAATTTCATTGAATACACGTTGTTGTCTCTTCGAAAAATGTCAGATATATTAATGCAGTCCAAATTATTCAATAAACGGGTAGATTGTCCTACGTTGATAACAACGTGTCGATTGTCCTATGTTGATAACAAAAATTTCATTAAATACACGTTGTTGTCTCTTCGAAAAATGTCAGATATATTAATGCTGTACAAATTATTCAATAAACGTGTCGATTGTCCTACGTTGATACCAAAAATATTTCATTGAATATACCTTGCAGAGACTTGCGAAACCATGATCTCTTTGCAACCCCATTTAGAAAAACCAATTCAGGAGCAACTGTTGACATCCACAACTTCATGCCTTCCAATACTCT
>WOGJ01031673.1:0-24997 GCA_015342185.1 Leptinotarsa juncta | reverse complement strand
AATATGTGTATTTACTTTCCGCAATGCATTTGCAATTTTAAGAAAGCATATTAGCATATAAACAAAGGTTCGAAACATACTCTATATCTATATACATGTCTACTCTTATAAATATTTTTTTCTAAATGTGTAGGTTCTGCTTTTATTATAATGAATTTTCGTCATACTTTGTATCATAAATGATTGAATCCAGACCTTCCGTTTAATGACATCGTAAACTAATTCTCATTACTTTATTTTGCAATTTCTATAATTCACTTTGATTGTCCGTAAATAGGATTTATATGGTAAAATAAGTTCTCATTTTACTTGAGTTGATTTGCGTTAGTGCGTTGTTTGAAATTTAATCACTGTTCTATAAACTTTTGAAATACTTTCGTCCATTACAACAGTATTCAAAAGTAAGATTCAATAAATAGTTAATTGAACTGCTTCACTTTAAGAATAGTCTGTTCGTTATTACAAATCTCAATTAGTTACAGTTGTTTCATCAATTTTAATTAGTTTTTGCCTTTGCAATACCGACTATAATGCAGGTATTGTAACACAATCAACTTTCAAGTCTATAAATTATTGAGGATTTATCATTAAAGTAAGTGATGCTCGCGGCTTCATTCGCGTTGACTTCATTTTTTGAGTTTATCCTGATTTTCTAACGAAAAATCATCATGTAGACATTTGCCCCCATCTTTGATTTACAAAATAACGTTTTAAAAACTATAAATAAATAGTTAACCAAAGTTTCAGGGGAATCAATTAAACCGTATTTTTATAGTAAAATGTTTGACGTTATTATTTAGGTTAACAATCAGTTGCACTTTTATTATGTGTATTGATTGAATTAATGTAAGCAGTTGATCTAAGTCAGAAAGAAATTTGATTTAAAATTAGAGGACGAATTTCAAGTGGATTCGTTTGAGAATGAGTGGATTGTTGTTGGTTCTAAGGCTGGCAAATGAAAGACTGAATAAATCTTGTTGGGCAAGATTGTCGACGGTTTCATATGACAAGGGCCTTGAATGCAATCGAATGCAGTAGTTTCACACCACAGTGACCACCATAGTGCGTGTTTGGTTTCGCTGTGATACCGTTACTTGATTCTAATTGTAATTTGTTCTATATTTCGATGTGAAGAAGTATTATAATTCAATAAATTGATTAATGTAGCCGAACTTTTTAACCACTTTTATTTATAACTAACGTTACTGCTGTTTCATCCTATATGGACACTTTCAAACTTATACATTAAACTAAAAGTGATTGAATACATTAACCCTTATATAACACCACTGTAGGTAATAACAAAGGTACTTAACTTAATTGAGTATTTGAAATTTGTTTATCTATGACAATGTGGATACGCTGAAAAGCGGTGAGTAAACTAGATCGATTTGATTGAATTTGCAACTTAATTAATTTGGAATCTTTGGAAATTCATAAGCATAAACTTTGCGGGTGCAACCTGTTAAATGATCAAATCGATCTAGTTTACTCACCGGTTTTCAAATTGTCACAGATAAACAAAATTTAGGTACTCAAGCTAAGTACCTCTGTTATTACCTACAGTAGTGTTATATAAGGGCTAATGTAATCAATCATTTTTAGTTTAATGTATAAGTTTGAAAGTTTCCTTATAGGACGAAACTGCAGTAACGTTTGTTACAAATAAAAGTGGTAAAAAATAGCAAGTTCCAATTCATATTATAATTCAGATCTCCAGAAGAAACATCCGACTTCGAAAATATAGTATTGTTTAGAACTCTCTGACCTACTTTGTATGCAATTCATTGTGTTGCTAGAATTTCTTCTCGAGAATCGTAGTAAAAGTAAAGAAGATATGAAATATTATGATTAAGCATTATGACTTGTTCAGTTTAATGTTTTTTTATATTTTCTCAGTACTAATGGCAATTAGATTTTCCCTTTCAAATCGGGATAGACTGTAAACAAATAAATACAACCCCCCATTAAAAAAAACTTTTGACAAAGTCTGTGAGATATAATTCAATATCCGTGGCTATTTACGATTTGACGATATATTAGATCTGCCTGTTATGTTGAATTTCTTTTGTTTTTCACAATTGGAAAAAATTATCTTCAGAATGCCTTACTTAATTTTTATTCTTTGTGTCTATTTGACAAATATCAGTGATTGTCGAACTGTCATTTGTTATTTCTTTAAGGTCTGCTTAATGTTTTTGGAAGCTCCTATTGAATTCATTTTAATATTCAGGCCAGATTGTCTATTGGTGAGATGGTTTGGAAATTTAAATTATTGTGGAGTCAAATGATGAAATCGATTTGGATACAACTCTCAATTGAAATTTGGAATTTCTACTTCTTTTCAAATCCACCTCACTGAACAGAACAGTTTTGGGCTCCAAGCAAGAGTATTTCATGCCGTTACAGGAAGTTTGGAAATAATTCTAAGATTTGTAAACTCCCTGGTGTATCCTATATCAATTGACATACTTGAAGGAAATAATGTTACAACTAGAGTAGGTTGCATTAGCCATCTGTTCAAAAGGTGAATTTTTATTTTCATCAAAAAATGTGCATTCATAAATTTCTATTTCGTTGCCTAAGTAATCCTCCCCATATATAATACACTTTAACCAGCCTTTTTTCCCATCCTCGGAGCAGTTTGGTATGACCTTGGGTTCACTCAGCGATTCGATTTGTATATCCTCAATCATCTTAAAACGCCGTCTTTTCATGGGTATCTTCAATCTTGGAAACAGGAAATAGTAATAAGGGGGTACGACAGGAGTTCCCAAGGAAGTGGCTAGTCTAAGAATTTTAGGACCCAGTAGCACCTACGGCCTGATGACTTTGACAATTGCGGAACTAGCCAAACGTGACACCCATGCTCAATTCCTAGAGAGATGGAATGAAATCAAAGGATGCAATCTTGCCAGGATCACCCTTGGCGATCCAAGGAAGCTGGCGCCGAAGAAATATCTGGCGATGACCAGGAAAAACCTACGCTTTACAGTAGGATTTCTGACTGGTCACTGTCAACTAAGGAAACACCTCCGTAATATGGGGCTAGTGGACACACCTCTATGAAGGATGTGTGAACAGGAAAATGAAACTGACAGGAATGTTCTATGCGAATGTCTGGAGTTATCGTCAATAAGAGAGTATGTGTTCGGCGAGTATTGGCCTACACCTGCTGATATAAAGGAGATGTATCCCAGAGACCTGTCTACCTACCTGGAAAGGGCAGGATGGACGATGACCTAAGAGGACAACTTCTTGGGAGGATGTACAATGGGTCACATTCAGCCTAAGTGCTGTGGGCCTATGCTCACCCTCCTTGCTCTACAAATACAAATACAGAAGTCACAAGGGGCAAATCTGGTGAATACGGTGGCTGAGGCATGCTTACGGTTTTGATTTTGGTCAAAAAATTACGAACAAGCAATGACGAGTGACCATATGCATTTTCGCATTGCAAAAGCCATGTATTGTTTTTCCACAATATCAGACGTTTTCTTCGTAGTGCTTCTCACAAGCGGCTTCAATATAATACTCCTTGTTGACCGTACGACTAAGTGACAAGAACTCCTCATGCACTACGATAAGGTAATCTAAGAAAACAGTACGCAAAACCTTGACATTTGATCGAACTTGGCGTACTTTTTAGATGGGTATATTGTCTTGGCTCTCTTGGGAAGGAGAGCCAGGTTTTGTAGTATGTAGTGATTCGCGAAAATTTATTCTTCTTTGTCTGTGGTATTGGAAATTGGTATGCATTTGATTCCCTGATAAACATTTTTACTAATAAATTATGGTTACTTAGTCAACTCTGATTTTTTTTAAATTTTTTACTACCAATCCGCCAAGCTATTACGAGAACCATCAGAAGTTTCCAGGAGACTTCTGTGAGCTTAAAGAAGGCGACCGTCTTTACATTTGTGAAGAGTGGTCGGTCACAAGCTATATAGAATGTTCAGTTAATTTCATTTGAATCATTGAATTTCATTATTCATTTATCAGTATTTGAACCAAGTTATTCAACTTTTTTATACTAGAATAGTAACTCTTCACATAAATCATTATAGTCGATTCATAGATAAAATACTGACTCACATAACCTGTATCTTGACTTAGTCAACGTTCACATACGAGGAAAAATCACGATAAGTTTAGAAACGACCAGCTTTGCATTTTTTCACTGACCTTCCGCCATTGTGGTTTAGGTGAGTGGGGTCAAATACCTCATATAAAAATCAGTTTGGAATTGCCTCGAAATAATTCTCAGAAATTGTAATATTTTGTTCGGTAGATTTAGGAATTTATATTGACATATATCAGGAATATATCTTCAATACTGTTTGAACTAAAATCTAAACAGTCTTAATAATAATGATTTTGTTGACTATATGTTTTACTAAAATAGAGTAGGTACATTTGAGTTTTGATATTTTGAAGACAGTGATAATGGGTGCTTTCAGCTTTTCATAGATGAACTATATAGATTTATAGGAAAAAAATTGAAATGAGGAATTTATTGTAACATAACACCGAAAACAAAATAATACGGTCATGATTTCAATAAAGATAGCTCAGAAGTGAAACCATTCGAAAATAAAAATAATGTGCTGATGTTTGTGTTGATACGTATGGGAATTTTTCTGTCCTAAACTTTTCGAGGCCAGACTATAAAATGTGTTTTCGAAAAAGGTAACTTTTTTTGCAATCAACAAAAATAGGTATTGAATGGATAAATGATGTCACAGAACGTGAATTTACGACGTTTGTTGAAAAAATGAGGTGGATTTTAATTTTTCTCAAAAAATATTTGTGTGTTGTTTTGTGTTTATAAGTATGGGAATTCTTCTGTCCTAAACTTTTCGAGGACAGACTATAAAATGTGTTTTCGAAAAAGGCAACTTTTTTGCAATCAACAAAAATAGGTATTGAATGTATAAATGATGTGTCATAGAACGTGACCTTACGAGGTCTGTTGAAAAAATATGGTGGATTTTTTTTAATATTTATTTATTCATTCATTAATTTTTATTTTGTCCCCTTTAAAGTAATCCTTCTCAGAAAACAGTGAGCAAAACCCTGACATTTGAACGATGGTCGAGACCATCTGTCTCTGTCACTGTCACATCTGTCACTGTCACTGTCAATATATCAAATGTTTTGAGCACTCAATTCCATTTTTTACACAAAATTTGATGCAAATTCTTTGATATATTTTTTTCGATAACAATTGCCGAACACACAAAACAGTTCTAACTTTTATGCCTCTCACCAAGAAACTAAACAAGCAGCTGAAACTGCTGAACTTAGCCTGTGAAATTTGAGCATTCACCTTTTTTTTAACAACCCTGGTATTTTTAATCATTGATTATTTAATTATGATTATTTCAATCATGTATAGAGCTGGCTGTCGCGATTTTTGGTGATTTGAAAAACTATTAGTATTGGCCTTGCATTGTTTTTGTAGCAAGGTCAGTGATACATACTTTCATTTTCCACGGTTCACTTCCTTTTAAAAACACCAGAACATTTCAGAATATTAATCAAACTTTCAGTAGTCGAATAACGTTGCATTCTATTTTTTAAAGCCCCATCTCAGAAACTTTACATTATTTTCAATAACGTATCAATTTACTGGACATTTTGAAAACTTTCTAATTCAGTATTGACCTCTGTGAGTACGTCCCTCATCCGGTAGGTTTATAAGAAAAATAATAAATATATTATTCAAATGTATTCATTATCCTATCAACAAAGGCTATATGGAAATTTAATGTTTGAGAATAAAAATTCCTTAAACAAAAACACGGCCATAAATCATTTTATGCAGTCAGTTTTCAAGTATCCAACGTTCGATATTGATCTGTAGTTATAAATCAATTGTTTGCAAGGAAGCAAACGTGGAAACTAATGCAAAATGACAATGTCTTTTACGAATTATAAAACTGAACTTAAATCATATTTTCAGTAGGTATGTGTCATTTAATCGAAAATTATTTTTTAAAAAAATATTTCAAAAATGAATTTGAAAAAATCATAAATTAAAAAATTTGTAAAATATGATGAAAGATGTATCTACCGACTTCTTGAAAATTTGATAAGATAGCAAATTTAGATTCGATTATTTATGGAAAATTATTAATCTTCTTCATACTCCTACTGTGTGTGTAGTTCATATTTTTCATTCTGCATCTTCTTCTGGCACATACTTGGTTTTTCTAAATAAACTAATTTCATCTAAGTATCATATTGAAGTGATGTAATTGTGTATGCAATTTATTGTTACCGTACCTTCCTTGAAAATAATGTTATGACTTCGTTTGAGATCATATCAAAAATAGGTTATGTAAAATATAAGTTCAGGTTATCAAGATGTGGCAAGAAGTAGTTTAATTCAACTTTCAAGGCAATATTTCGATATTAATTCAGAAATTAAATGAAACCTTATTCATGTCAGATTTAGAAGAATGAGCCCGTTAGCAGTTAAACCATCGCCGGTGAATGGATCTGATAATTGCTATATCGCACATCCAGATGATGTCAACTTGATTGATGAAACGTTTGTCCAGTAAGTGGCACATCTGACTTGGTCACTGCAAGGAAATCGTTGTTCATATTAACAATGGACTAAGGTTGAATCTTTGAGATTTAACAAACTCTGCAAAGTAGAAGCCTTCGCATATTTTGTTATGGGCGAGTAATTTTAAATATCAAAATAGATGTCTTCTATCTCAACTTTCATCAATTTTCAAATCTCTCAAAGCAATTTTCTGGGTTTTTTGGCCGTGGTGTCTATGTTTTATGTCTGACGTTTCATCCACTACTGCGGTAGACACAGTTACCTTCGGCCGTGAGAGTTTACGGAAATGATATATCGTGATTATACGAATGCCATTAAAATGAAATCGGTCAAGCATCATCCAGGAAAAGACACTGAGGCCGCATTCAATATAGATTGTTCAGAGAGGACCAAGTTCCTGAAATCTTTCACTCTATATGTTGAACTTGAAATCGATTTGGGAAATTGATTTGTTACCATTATACACGATCGTTTTGCAACTGTATTGAACTAATTAATTTTCTAATGAAATCGTCGAAGATATACAAGGTTTGAGTAAAGTTAATAGGGGCATAGAAATGACATAATAATAATGAATAATGATGCTGTCTTGGCTATATTTGATACTTTTTTCGTGAATACAATCCAAACTTCTTCATATGCACCATTTGAGTCAATCTATTTACTATATTTCAGGTATGAATTTGATTTAATTGAATTTCGTTAAACTCTGTCGCATTAATGAACGTTAAATAGGAATTTTGGTGACCTCCAAAAAAAAATTTTTTTTTGCACTAGTCAATAGTATTGACAAAATTTTCAATAATAATTTTCAATTAACAATGCGTTACTGAGAAACAATAAATCAAGAGTACACACAGACCGGAATCCACTATTGAAAAGCGAACTTTTCTCAAACCTTTTCTCATTAGTTTTTGATGAAGAATAAAGAAACCGATTCAATATAATTTCTTAGGCATTCGTATAAATATGGTCATGAATAAAATTCCGACATTTACCCGATACACTGCTCACAAAACAACATTAGTTCTTTGAATTTGCATATTAAATTTGTAATCGAGGTGGACACGATTTTGAACTATTGTTTATCTTGCCCATTACTTTGTTTTTAACAAGTTTTTATATGTTACAATATTTTTGTTGGAATTCGTTTAGTGCATTAGCATTCGTGGTGGGCGAGTTTTATTACAGTTGATTCAGGTCAGGTTCGTTTCTATTTTTGGACACATCTGTGATAAAACACCTATTATTTGCGAATTCTTATTGGACATTAACCGTTCAGATGATTGAAAGTTCACTAAACAATCATGTATTCGTTTGGCTGAATCAACAAACGTGTCATTCGATTCTCAAAGTTTATTTTATAATCAGATAATGAAACGATGAAGTTCAGTCGTAAATTTAGAGTGATTATCGCTTTTAAGATCCATTGTATTTGTTTCCTTGAGATTTTTGACCGGCGACCGTTTGAGTAGGTGATTGTCAAAATTCCACCAACATGAGTGGGTCACCTTCAAAAATACTTAGTCTTCACCTAGTATTATTGCTAAAAATAGAACAATCGACGACAGTAAACATAAAAGACAGTTGTATAGGTAGACAGACGAAGCTATATCAAACTTTGTCATTTTATCGGACGTGCATATATAGAATTGGAGACCTCTGTAAAGTGGATCCAATAGAAACATTCTTCTTGACTAAGTTAAAAGATGATGACAGCTCCTTTCATGAGGACGTCTTTTATGGAAACGACGAAATACTTGATCCAAGAATATAAAAAATTAACGAGGCTTTTCATGCGGTCAGTTGCAAAACGAAACTTTGACATCGACCGCTGAACGAGATTCCTCCTCTGTCTTCACTGTAACGCAACTAAATGAAACCAGTGCCAAAAAATAAAGCATTCATAATTCAACACTAGATGACACTGTTTCTACTAACAATAGGTATCATCAGTAGTGCTAGGTTGAACCACTAATCCATTGCTGAACTCATCCGTCCTTCAAGGTCGAACCTGAGTAAGCCTGTCAGTTTATGTTTTTAAAGTAAAGTCACAAGATTTTTTGTTGAATTTTTTTTTCTCATATCTATAAGTGTATTCCAATGCAAATAATACATAATGATAAACTCTTCCACTCTTAGTAGACGTATCTTTACATGAAAGAAAAAAGTTCTGTTCAATTTTGAGGCGGAGATATGAGTTCTAAGTTAATGAAACCAATAATTTAATAAAAATTAATGAAAAAAAATATAACTATATTGAAAGTAATGATAGGAGTAAAATATAATCAAAGTCATTTTGATATTTTTATCCTATATAGAATGAAAGAAATGAGAAATCGAGAAGTTCAGTCTGTGAGAAATGAAAATACTCAAAAAAATCGAAAAAAATACCACGTTCTTCCATATTGCTCATTGAACAGGTAAGATCAGTTTGTGATCACTCTGTATAACTGGAGCGTCATGCAAGTTCTCTTTGAATAATTTCATATCGTAGACTTCTAATTTAGACGTGATGAAATAGCCGCGCATGAGCTCATCTAGAGCAAATTGAAATGTTGAAATTAACATGTTTTCAGCAACTACTCGCTATTTTACTAAAAGAATGTAGGTATATGAGTCAGTGACTTCATAATTTAATTTGAATTTCATTGATGGGAAAGAATCGTATTTCGGACTTTTGCAAATGATGACGATTCGTTGATAATAATAATAATATTTTATACATACTCATTTTAGTGGACCCAGGGACATTTACAATGAATGAGACTTGATCAGTAACTAATTTGTGAATCAATTAAAAAATAATATTTTTTAACTATTTTCCTATGTAATTTTTTAAATGAAGAAGTTATGGCAAGTATCTTTTGAGCTGGGTGTCTTGAATTCTTTGCTTTAACATAATTACCAATGCCATCACATTTGATAACTTCTGTGATAATTATAATTAATTACCGTAATGGTTTGCGATTGAGCATCAGTTACATTTTTTATTGACAAGTAATAAGTAAAGTTGTTTCAGTGAGAAAATATTAAAAATTTGTATAATCCGTTTAGCACTGAAATTAAGGGCCCAAGGACTGAGCCTTGTGGTACAACTTTTGATTTTTGCATTTTTACATCACTTTCACAACAACTTTGACATATATCTGACTTTATATTTCAGTAACTCTTGGCAATATTGATTTCATAATCATAAACAAATTTTTGGTAATTGATTAATGTTTGCTACATACGAAAAACGTGTAGTAAAATTTCTCTTTCGATCACAGGTCTATTTCAATTGAGTAACAATATATGATCCAAGACCGATGCCTATATATATGCGTTCCAATATTAAAAAGTGCCTATTAGCATTAAATAAATAACGTCCGTTGCATAACGTTTTGGTAATCCATTCCGAATTGAAAATTTTGGCGTAAATAAACAATGAGGAAACGCAGTAGATACTAATTTAATTTTTTCTTTGCGCAACTGCACGACAACCGTGCCGCGTGTTTTGGTTATGATCTACTTAGTTTGAGTTTAAAGAAATGAGCTGTCGTGGGATTTGATGACGGGTCGTTCCACTTTAGCGTTGAAGTTTTCATATCGAAGGCGATCCTTTGATTAAAACGACGTAATGTATAAAGTATCATTATAAGAATGTATGGACATCTTCTCTTGCGAAGTCGTCTTACGGAATCGACAGAAAACGCAACGCTCGCTCATCCAAGTTTCACTATGATTTAGAACTCTCTGATCTACTCCCTGTAAAAGTCATTGAGTTCTTGGAGAGCTCTAGACCGTCAATTAAAAAAATCCTAGGTAAATAGGTGAATCCAGACTTCAAAGGCGTTACTCGAGTTAAAAGAAGACTACTTTTGCGATTGATTTTAATTGCTCGAGGATTTTTCAGCTCGAAGGTTTCCTGTAGGTAGTGTTAATATTCGAACTCTCCAATGCTGACTCTTCAGCCAATTACCTGAAATAAGTTGGCTTTAGAGCCCTTTATGAAAGTTTAACCTTCTGCAGGGTAAAGTTTGAACCTTAAAAAACAAGTCAGCAAATCCATCTGCTTTATCAATTTCATTGATGTGAAATCTCAGTTGGCAGTGTTTCCTGAAATAACTTTTATTAAAAATGTTTACCATCGAACTCTGAAGCTGTTCAGCATTCTTTGGAGTTATACTAATCAAACTTTTCGTTTGTCTTTGTTATGGCACTTTATTCCAGTGTCCATTGTCGCAATTCTTTCGTCATGTGACTTTCCGAAAGTCCACGGAAAGTTTCCAGATCAGAAAAAGGAATATGGACTCCTGAATTTCCAGGACATCGGTATTGACCTGTCATCCATACATGCACGTTTCTTAATTTCTCTTTATCAACTGTTTAAGGGAACTTCTTGCAGTCCAAATACAGTTTAGACTTACAAGTGGCATGCATTTTTGCACGATGGAAGTGATTTCAATGGCTTTGAAGTATGTAGAAATGGACTCTGACTTCTATGTTAACCCCGTTTTCATCTTGAGACTATCAGTATGCCAAACCAATGCAGTTCCACTCGGCTGTGGCTCATACTGTGTGTTACCTCAGCACTTTTTTGTAAACATTTCAAATTTAACCGTACTTAACTGGAATTAATTTCAGTAGAATGTCTTTGGTATGAACCCACCAGTGTTCCTCCACTATTGAAAAGAAGGTATAGGGGAGTCTGGCTGTTGCCCGCGACTTCATTCGTATTGATTTCAGTTTTGGGTTTGTTCATATTGTTTAACATCAAAACGTTTTTATATAGCTTCCTAACGATTTGTAAAAAATCATTTTACAAATTAATATTTTATATAGTTTACCAAAGTTTCTGCAAAATCAACTGAGCACAATTTTTTCCAACAAATGTTTGACATAATTTTTTAATTGACATACATTATTTAATAAATCGATGGATGTAGCCGTTACTACGTGGTAGGAAATCATAATGAAGAAAAGAGAAATGTAACTTTTTATGTTTTCTACACACTTTAATTTGTAACTAACGTTACTGCAGTTTCGTCCTATACAGATAAAAGTGGTAAAAAACATAGAAAGTTTCATTTCTCTTTTCTTCATTATACTTTATTTAGTTATGAGCCGTTTGTAACAAATTAATCAATAAATGTTGAGTGAATATTTCTAAAGTACATGTGAAAATACGGTGAAAACCGCTACCAAATAGATGAACAAATAAACAGACAACGATTAGGTGCACTTTTATTACATGTATACCTATTGGTTATCTATGAGAGTAATATCGTTTTTCTCGTGATATAGACTAATAAAAAGTGAACCTGGAACCTCTGGGGTAAGACAAACCCAAAACAAGCACTTTTCCCAATCAGAAACGCAATACTCTTCTCGACGCCTGTTTCACCAACCAAGTTGGTGTCCTCAGGAGATGAAAAAACTGAAGACGCCAACTTGGTTGAAGTGCACGTCGAAAAGAATATTGCATTTCTGCAATATAGACTATATTCAAGATTTTCAAACCTGGTATTAGAAATATCCTAAAAAATACTATTTTCTTAAGGGATTTTGGTAGTTTGAAGGCTATCTTTGCCCCATATGCTTCTACTAATAATTTTCATACTTCAACGCTTCGGAATTGGAATTATTCATTCTCAACTATCATGGGACCTGTAAAATGTATAACTAAATGGGGCTTGTTTTGCAGCAGTTTGACATGTCTATTATAGATGCTAACAAAATCACTAAGTGCTTTATTTTACTCAGATGTAGCTTTTTTGTAGTTGCTTAATTGTATCGAAAGCTATCGTACTTTATTTCAAGCTTAGCCAGACTTTTTATTCCATCAAGACACATCAATGGTGACTATAACTTATCAAACTGATACATATGCTTTTGTGATAACATATTGAAACTGCTAAGTAGCTGAATCGAGTTTCTTTGGTGGGTCCAGACATAATTACTATAAATTATTACACTACTATTGTCTTGGATGAAAGTTATTATCCACTTACTCACTCTTAGAAGAATTTTGTGCTAATAAATTCGAACGTGACAATAACTGTAATTGAACCATTATTCACTAGTTAGATTTTCACCGGGCTTGCTTGAATATCAGCAGTAGGTAAATTATTAATTAGTCAACAATAAATAACATTTAAGAACAAAGAATTTGACATTAAATCAAACGTAGATAAATCAACAAAGGAAGATAAATCTTTCGAGACACATTCGAGCTTATTTCAGAAGTGACAATTCTACGGCGTGAATAAAGTTGTTAATGTTCAAATCGGTGATTTCTGGTAAAATTATTCAGTGTAATATACATTGCGTATTTTCTGTTGATTACCATTATTGTTAAGTTGCTAAATGTTTCTCCCATTTATGATCAAGTAGGTTAACTATGTATTTTATAAATAAAAAATTGAGTTAAAAATAAATGGGACCATACAAGACGTTCCAACGTCTTGTAATCAGACGGACGTGTAATCGAATATTTCAAAAAACACGTCATTTTTATTTCTATGGCGACTAATTCTGATATGGAAATTATACCCGAAACTTCACTCCACTGCCGTCAGCAACTACCCCCCTATTTTTCAATGGCATTTGAAAGGTCTTTTGTCCCTCTATTAACTTTGTAAATTTTTTAGAAATTGGTTGATTGGTTATTGAGGAAACCAACAACAAATAATATCAGTGGTAACAAAATCAACAGATAAATTGTTCAAAATGGCCTCCACCTAGTGCCATACAATAATTCAGTCTACTCTCGAAAGCGTTCCGTACATTATTCAAGATTTCCGGAGTCAGCAATCGGTATTCCCGAACAATTCTCTATCGCAGGTCCTCTAGATTTGTAGGCTTAGTAGAGTACAGGGGTCCCCATAGAAAAAAGTCCATCGGTGTGAGATCAGGTGATCTAGCTGGCCACTCCACTGGACCCCTCCTGCCGATTCAACGCATTGGAAGACGTTCGCCTAAAAACTGTCTCACCCGAACATCAAATTGTGGGGTTGCACCATCCTACTCGAAAGTTATTTCATTTTCTACTAAATTTTCATCATTTAATAAAATTTGTGTAATCATAGAATCTACACAGTCGTCTAATAGGTTTAAGTATGTGTTTCCATTGAGATTACCTTCAATGAAGAATGTTCCAACAATATGATTACCAAGATTGTCGGCCCAGACACTCAATTTTTGTGGAGTTTGCGAATGTGTTTCCATCACCAAATGGTGATGTCTATTCACTTCACCATTCAACATGAAAGAACTTTCGTCTGAAAAAGATGTATTGTATAATAGGTTTGGATTATTGGTCAATTTCTCGCTGAACACTTCACAAAACTGAAGTCGACGATCAGGATCATCTTCGTTTAATTCCTGAACTAGCCGTACTTTGAAAGGATGGAATTTGTAGGCTTTCAAAATCTGAAAAACACTAGTAGCTGATACACCAGACGTTCTAAGTCTGATAGATTGTCGATTATTAATTTGTACATGTCCTAAAGCTGTAACTTCAATTCTGTTATTTCTGACAGGACAGAATACTTAATGTTGTCTGTTGTGAACAGAACCTGAAGTTCGAAACTCACGTTATGGTCTGGATGATTCGTATTATGAATTCTTGCAGCAGCTTTAGCACATTCATTATTTCGATGATATGTTGCAACAATTTCTATTCTTTTTTCAGTAGAATAAACCATGTTGGAACACATTGAACAAAGATGACTGAATACTTATTCATGAAGAAGTGACACTGACCAACTATCTACTTTTTGTTCTGCGACAGCTAGATTCAACAAAAAGTACCAGTGCAGAAAAAACTAACAGTGTCGCCCATTTTAAAACGTAAATACATTCTACAAATCTAGAAGATCTGCGACAGAGAATTGTTCGGGAATGTCGATTTCTGACTCCGGACATCTTCAATAATGTAAGGAATGCTTTCGAAAGTAGACTGTATTATTGTATGAAACTAGACGGAGGTCATTTTGAACCTCCTCAATAAAATGAGTGACAGCGAATTTTCCGTTTTTTTCTTAAATAAATTTTAAACATTCAATTTCTCAATAGCGAATAAACCAAATTCGAAAAAAATTACAGAAGTAGAAGAGTTACAAACGACCTTCCAAATGATGTATCACTTGACCCCCCTGCCAATGAAAAAAAAATAGGGGGCACATGGGAGCGCAGTTTCGGGTATGATTTCCATATCAGAATCAGGCCCCCTAGTGTTTTTTGAAATTTTCCGTTTCTTACTCACAGGGGGGTCATGTTTCCGTTGGAACGCCCTAGATGACAAAGTGTATATTCCTTCTCACCATTGGTTACTGAAAAAAAAGAACAATCCCTCTGAAAGGTACAACATATGTTATTTCTGATAAATTATTTTACATATGCTGTATTTACTGACCAAAATAGATAAATTCAAACAAATGACTAGGAATATGAAGCAAAGGAAACATTTTAAAAAATTTGCTGCATATGTAATATGTAATTATTGTACAAATAAAATTTTTTGGCATATTAAGTGTCTTCAAAACCTTGGAGCAACAAAGCGTTATATTTATAGTTTGCCAAAACTTGTCGTTAAGTTCAAACGTATTAGGAACTTGTAGTTATTTTTGTTGGTTTAAATTTTGATCAAAGTAAACGACTTGGAAGATACATATTGCATACTGAAGAAAAGAGAAATGAAACTTTTATGTTTTTTACCACTTTTATTGAATACCTTCCTCTATTGACTCTTTTATCTTACGGATCTTCAGTGCCCTCCTGACCTATTTCCAAAAACCTATATTGCTAATAAGGCAAAATTGTTTTAATACTTGAAAAGAGATTTGTTGAAATTTTCATAAAACTTATCTTTGACTGTAATAAGAAATGTACCGTGAAGAAATGGGCTTGTTTAGTATATTGAGTTAAAGTATCCAATAGATGAGAAATGTTAGTCAAATATTATGTCATCAGTCCAATATATTTCTCCTACAAATATTTGCAAATCAATGCTTATTTCCAGTTATGAAATGATGGATTTCGTTTCATTCATTAACACAATTTATTATTATTGATTTTTCAAAAATTATTCTAACATTTCGATAATGAAACAATACTGTTAAGTATTATTTTGTAAACGGATTTTTCAAATTTTCATTTATAAGGATGCGACAGCCTTTGATCTAGGTTTTACATTTTTTTCAATTAACAGTGTGTTTAAAATTCTAATTATTTGTGTACTCATTTAGTTCTTCTTCTTATTACTTATATATTCTGATTTTACTGGTATCTGGGCATTAGCATATTTTTTTATGTTTTTCAGTTTTTTAATTATTTTAACAGAAACGTTCGATTCATCTGTGACGGTATACTCGTATATACACCATAATTAAAAATTGCACCAAGCCGGTAATTTCTTTATATACCTCTGTGAATTTCACCTGATTCGCTCGCCAGTATGCAATGCACGTTGCATAATGTATTGTTTAAAATAATATAAATATTAATTATGTTGAAATTATTTCACGGTTCTTTTATTATAGCGCGCGGTTAAATAATATTAGAATAATATTCTCGATAGCACACATACAGAGGTTTTCGGAACTATGGGGGAATATTTTGTTACCATAGTATTTTCCTGTATGAGAGTTGGAATATGATTATTACAATTTGTAGAATTTATAACGTACCTGAATTTTGGAAAGGGTAACCTTGTACAACAATATAAGAACATAGGCCTTCATAGGCCGAAGTCACGGTTAAATTGGGGGGGGGGGGAGACCGTGGTCAAATGGAACCTGGGACCTACTGACTGTCATTGTTGAGACTTCGAGATATAACCTTTGTTCGCACTCAAGACACATACCACTGATGATGTCTGCCGCAGTAGCAGACGAAACTTTTGGTACTTCAGGTTCCATTCGACCTCTGCCTACCAGCTCAGATTTTATTCTCTTTATTCTTGTACAACATATTCAAATTTAGTGAAACTTTTTCCAAATCCCAATTGACTGTACCTATATGTACATATAGGAAACATTTTCTATGGAAATGGACATCACTACTAGATACACTTTCAGTATTGTCACCGAAATTTTGGCTTTATACATGTAAATATAACCACGCAATAGTGTCTAAATTGTCCAATAGCTGCTTGTGATGTATGTCCATTAGCTGTTTTAATTGAGGTTAAATTGGAATAATATCATTATTGCGATCACATCTAGAAATTCAATCAGTTCAATAAAAATGAAGTAGCTTTTAGTCAAATGGATTTCAGAGTATTAAAAATTTGTCGGAAAGAATTATTAACGATCATTTTAAATGTTGCTTAATATTTATAGCACATAAATATTCCATCAATAATTTGAAAGCATGAAACACGAAAGCCAACCCGTTTTGGAACTTATGTTGAATAATAATACTATGAAAAAACTCTTGTAAATTTGGAATATTTCAGTTGTAAATGAACTGAATATCTTCTTTGGTCAGTTTTTAACACATATATAGATGGAAAATATGGAAAATATTTTTCTTTGCCACTAAACCATTAATTTACACTTGCATAGAGAAACATTTTGAAACATATTTCCTAAAATAACCTGTGAATATTAACAAATAGTGGTACATATCTCATTCCAATAAACTGAGAGATTTCAATAGCGGATGAGACACGAAACCCAACCTGTTTTGGAACTTTTGTTGAATGATTATACTATGAAAAAATCTTGAAAGTGTGGAATATTTCAGTTCTAAATGAACTGAACATCTTTGGCCAGTTTTTAACATATAGATAGATGGAAAATATTTTTATTTTCCACTAAATTTTTAGTTTACACTTGTATAGAAAAACATTTTTAAATATATTTCTGAAATAACCTGTGAATGTTAACAAAGAGGGGTACATGTCTCATTCCAATAAACTGAGAGATTTCAATAGTGGATGAGACACGAAACCCAACCTGTTTTGGAACTTTTTTTTGGATGATTATACTATGAAAAAATTCTTGAAAGTGTGGAATATTTAAGTTCTGAATGAACTGAACATCTTTAGCCAGTTTGACATACAAGGGTACATATCTAACAATTTCAACTTTTATCTTGTGATCGAATACGATATGACTTTAATGAAAATTTCACAGTAAAGTACCTATCAACTTGAATGAAAATATTTTCGATGGTAATATTTTTTACACATTTTCTCAATCTGCCTTGCAAATGAATCAATTACATTCCATTTTATGCCGAATAATTTGTGACAAAACTTTAAAATTCAATAAACCTTAATTCGTCAATAATTCGTTTCAGGACCTTTCATTCTTAGTGTAACTGGAATGTTTGTTAACAGAATAAAAATAGTGGCAGATATAGTTTTGGTTTCTTAATAAAGTCTCCTCATGAGATTTTCTTGATCTACCTAATTTCTGAACAATTGAATATATTTAGTTTGTTATGAATATGTAATTTTTATTAATTTTCTGTTAAAGTTTATATTTAGTAATTGTTTATTTTTGTATAATTTATTTTAAGTATTTATTATTATATGTTATTTATGCACCTAAATAATTGTCCCTCAATATTTCTTATAGATATACTGGTTCTGCTGGTTTTCTAAAAACGATGTTTCTTGGGGAGCGAATAAAATCTAGAAATACCTACCGTTTAGTATTTTGAATAAAAATTTTTTGTATCTATTCTATCGAAACAGTAAACTTGTAGTCCACAAAAGTAAATAAAGTGATATTATTCAGTAAATTATTTCTTTTCTAATGGTATGTTTGTTTTTAGAATCTTCCATTATGCTGCATCTGGAATTTTTTATTAGGATAGAAAATGGTACATTCAGTTGGTTCTTTAGTAAGATTCCTGTTTGATCTTAGTTTTGGTATGAACAAATCAGTAAGGTTACTTATATGATGTATTTATATATTTATTTGATGCTAGTATACTGCTTCTGCTAGTTTTCTAAAATAGACGTATTTTTTTTTCGAAAGCGAATAAATTCTCGAAATCCCAACTTACGTTATCTGGGTCGAAACTTTTGTTCTCCATTCTATCAAAACAAAATACTTGTATCCCAAAAAAACGATATCATCCACTACACACCACTCTGCGCGCTCGCTCTCGAACTGGCCGGCCTACACGAGCCGACTGCTTGGCTGAACTGCAGCATCCACGCCGCATTTTCTTAAATAACTCTTCGTTCTTCGGCTGTTCGTCGACGATCGCTTAAATTCGCTCGATCGCGGGTTTCCTGCAGCGGTGCCGAGCAGTCCTGCTTTTTCCTGCTTCTTGAAGATGCAGAGCGACAGTTGATGGCATGCATATGATCGATTGTTTGATTGATTAGTTTATAGAGGGTAGTGATCGAGGTCTTTTTTCTTACGTGAAACAACGTAATAGTCCTCAAAGCTTCTGATCCTGATGAAATTGTTGTCATTGCACCAAAATATGCGATGAAAAAATCATAGATGGCGTCCTCGTAAGGGAATATATATCTTTACTCAGTGCATCCTTTGTTCATCGACAAAACGCTGTCTGATGTTGGATCACGACTTTGTTTTTAGATTCTGGCTCGTGAATTGAGTATTCTGTCGATACCCATAAGTTGCGTCTTCGTAAGAAGGTAGGTACGACATTGCCTTTTCTTACTATCTGTAAGAAAAAAACTCCATGCTTCTGCATATCGTTGTGTAGCCATGAAGTGAAGTGATCTACGAGGGTTTGATGTGGACCATTTACTGAACGGATGACAGACTTGTAGTTACCTCCTTCAATATCGAAAAATAAACCAAGTTTGTCGACGGCTTGGACATTTGCCATAAAAAGAAAAGCTCCACCTCCTGCTGTCTCATGATTAGAGAAGGTGTTTCACAGTTTTTATCCAGTAACATTAAGTTATGTAGATATTCGGAACTCAAATGTCTAAGGCCTCTGTATTGTTGGAGGAAGTATAACCGTAGAGAGGAGAATAGGGATACAAAACTCTATTTTCGAGAACTTTGTTCGAGATGATACTCATTTTCCACTTCAATACTCCAATGGAATTGGATGAGGTTAACTACTGAGCACAATTATGACAACACTTTTTTCTTCTTCTCCAATAATTTTATTTACCGGATCTGTACCGGTTTGTTCTGGGAAAGTTCACTGAAGTTAACTCAGTGAAGCGACGTTTTTCCACCCCAAAGTGAGTATACGCCTCTTGGGCATCTGGATAGTGCAGAATGCTTTCGTTCATAAACTCTATATCCTCTTTTTAATCCCTGCATCGTCCTCTTTTGACTGTTACCTTGCCTATTTGTGTATCCCGAATTTAATACCGACAGCATGCGTCTGCAACTGTGACAGACATTATCAAAGGAAGGAATGTGTTTATTATCGAAAAGGATAGCACAGTTGATGGGTGATCTCGGAGGATATCTGCTCCGATATAGGATTGCTGGGGAATGAACCGAGACATACGAGATTTGGTTAGAAAATAACATGATATCTGGTGTAACTTTTTTTTTCGTGCCTTTACAACTTTAATCTTATCCCCTCCAATGTAATCCCCTCCAGTACTACCCCTACACTTTTCCAATTCGACTTTTCCACTGTTTCAAGTCTTTTTCTGAAAGCCTGTTGGTGATTTCCGTCGATTTTTATTCCACTGTATCAAACCTTGTTCCTTTCAATGCTTCCATTATTTTCGGGAACATGCAAAAGTCAAATGGTGTAAAATCTGGTGAGTAGGATGTTCCAACACAGGGATCTTATGCTAGATCAAAAATAACTTATCACTGCATTGTGGGCGAGAACAATTCGTTCTTCCACAGCTAGAACCTCAGTATAATATTCTTTATTCAGGAACCTAATTACATAGAGAAGTGCTTGTATTAAAAAAAAACAGTCCATCATGGCCCCAAATTTTAATTTGTACTCCCTTCAGTTGTGATGACTGTGGACTCATCAGTTTGAGTTTTTTACAAAATTTCACGTAAAATCTTTGCTCAGTCAGAACGCCTACCATTATTTCGACGAGTGACCTATACACTATCCGTCACGAACAAAGACTATAGCCCAAATGAGCCAGTTAGTGTATGTGGAGGTGAGATGTCAGGCGACTGGACAATATGGCGTTTGACTTTGAGAGTCGCACAGTTTGTCTCATAAAACCCAGTTCAGTTATTTTCTAGCAACACCTCATGGGTGCGTCGAGAGCCAGTAAAGAGAGATAAAAGTATTCACAAGGATTGGAATAGAATAGATGAACCATAGGTGGGATTATCTACAAACGAGATATGGCTATGGCTTTCATTACGCGTTGAAAGTATTCTCTAGGAGTTGAACAAGAGAGTTCATATGAAGCTTCAAACAAGAAACAAAATAAATTGTATCGTTTTCTTTTTATAACTGAGTAAATACCTCAAAATGTTATGTATAATACTTCTTTAGTTTCTCAATAAAAGGAATATAAAAATTTGTGATATAATATTTCTCCACTTGCATTTATTCATTGACCGTAAATAAACAATAATCGTGCGAAAGCTCTTTCGTATTGATATCGTTTTGTCTGTCGTCTCTTTTTTTTAACTTCCACTACTTTATTTCAACGGACGTGACAACTCTGCGCTACAATGCGGTTTTACCGATAAACCGTTCACGATTTCCTTGTGCTTTGGCTGTTATGATTAATTGGATCGTCGGTTCGATAATCGATTGAAACGTATCTTTTCCGAATTGTAATTAGTTTTAGCGTGTCATAATGGTTTATTCATAGTATTATATTTCCACATTTATCTTATCATGCTTCATTAGAAACATTATGAATTGTTAGTGTCAATGATCGGATTTGCTATATATACTCAAGGTAGGCAATTGAAGCAATTCCCCCATAGTCTGTCTGTCTGTTCTTTCGCGTATCTGTCTGTATGTCATGTCAACGAAACAATATATAGATTTGAAATTTGGGTAAGATGTTTATACTTTTTTCCGATTTCATTTTTATTTATAAACTTTCACAAAATATTGAGAATGACTTCAATCGGATATTGAAGGAAACACATTTTTTGTGGAATAAATCTATGATTTTTATCAACTTTTTCGGGTTCGGGTATTTTTACTTTCCATAATCTGTTGTATATCTAACGTCACACCTGATATTCCAGGCTACCTGAAAAGATGAAACGAATTGGAAGTAGATATAATTTTGAAACCGCTCAGTAAACAAAAAAATATACTGAGATCTAATATTTTTATTTATACGAAACTCAGAAGAAAAAACAAATAAATTTTGTTTTAACATACCTTGTTCTTAACAAAAGTTATATCGATGATATAAAGTTATATCGAAAGTGCACCATAATGAAAATCGAAATTATGTCAGGAATATACAATTAAGAGGATCAAAACATATTTTGATATCCGATGGATGATTGATGGTTGAATTTAATAAGAGGAAAATAATGGCCAAAGAGGCATGCACCTAAAGAACTCACATGCATTTTTATATGAAAAATGTATTTCGAACAGGTTTTTAGAAAATGGTCACACATGGTACTCATCCTAACCCTTTTTTATAGGAAAAAATATCAAATAAAACAAGGTATTGGAATTTTCACATATTTTTTATATAAAGTTGGAGAAGTAAAAGCCAAAAAGATTTTTTTTACATTTATCATTGTTAAATTGGAGCAGTAATTTATCGGGCTTGCCTTTTCTATACACATATATAAAGTTCTCTATTACAAATAATTTTTTTTATATCGAGGAACTTAAAAATTCTCAAAAAGGTAAATATAAAAAAACAGTCAAATGTCGAAAACTGTCGTGGAATAGGGAAACATAAATTAATTCTCCATCACAGAAACGATTGAAAATATTGAAGCCGATCTCAATCCGTAATATTTAAAATAATTTTTGCTTATTATGAACTTTACTCACAAGACGTTTCACTGCACAACAGCTTCTTCAGTTGAACGGGTACTTCGAACTATTCGTTTGTCGAGAATTGAAACAGTTTCCTTAGTTAGGAACGAAACTATATTTGTAGAAAAAATGTAAAGTTGTAAAGCTGTAGCTAGAAATGTTATTTGTGGTGAAAATTTAAGGCAGTCGGCTAAATTTGAAACATATTTTATCTATTAAATTGGTTAAGGCTTTCGCTGCCGAGATTTTCAGTGTTATTATCTTCATTGGAGGCCGTCATAGTTTGGAACTGATTCCAACGTTTCGATAGCACGAGTGGCTGGCTTCTTCAGAGGTTTAGTCATCTTAATGATTCACCAATGACTGGTGATTTCTAGTTCGTAGGTTGCATTTATGTTGACTCAGGTAGTCCGCCTCTCTTGTTGATACGTTGCTATTAGCCGAAGTGTTATTACCTGTTGATGACGTAACATTGCATTGCGCTGTTGCCACTTTAGCATCTTTTAGTATGGGATTCCAAATCCGGTTAAGCGTTACCGCATCCTCTTTTCTGTTGTAGTTTTCCGTTTGTTTATGGATTTCTATGGCTTCCCGTACAAGCCGACTGTGGTATCCCTCATCGGGGGCAAGTAGTTTCACATCTTCAAACAGTATCGTGTGATCTCCTTCATTAAGCGCGTGTTGCGCTACTGCAACACGATTAAAGTTTGTCTCTGTTAACGATAATATTTGCTGATGAAGAGCGGTTATGAAATGTTGGGTCCATTATCATGCTAACCACAGTCATCATCAAATTGAGTGATGATGTGAACATTTGTAGTCGAAACGATGAGTCTTTTGCAACAATTCAAATTGTTCTACCTCTAGGAAATTTATGACTTTTTGCAACCTTCTCATCGTCTCTCGCAACTAATCCATATCGGCGCAACCATCGAGAATGACAAATGACTCTATTACGGACAAGTTCTTATCGACTTAAGATACTTATTCAAATTATTAGGAAGGATATGCGGTATATCGTTCGTCCGGAAGAAAATAAATCTCTGTACCAATTAGTATACGATATGTCCAAGTCGTTATCGATCAATATCAAGATTGGATTGATTGAGTCGATTTGTTTCATATATTTTTGTGCTGGATGACGCGTTATGAATGCTCTGGAGGTTACTAGGAGTGTTTTATACAAAGTGGCGCATAAGTCAGTTCAAACAGTACTTAAAAATAGGATAAAAAATTTAAAGGATTTGTAGGTGAAAATGCCAGGGAAGGGGGGAAGGGGGGTTTAAAAAGGATCAATCAGTGTGATCAGTAAAGTTCTCATTATATAGGATTTTTTTATGAACAGCTTCATTCGAAATTTGACTTATGCAACAATCTCGGTTTCAAAATATCAGCTGCATATAAGATGATTTTGATTTTTTAATTTTTTCAAGTAGCGCTATATCAATTGTGTTTTTCTGAAGAATCAAAATGGAGCTATCAAAAATCAATCACAGGTGATGCAAAATTTATTTTTTACCTGTATAGGATAATGTTATGAAATATCTATTTATGAAAAGATAGTTTGTGTCTCAAAAATACACATAAATATCAAAAAAATAAAAAAAAACAATGTCAGGACTGGTAGGCCAAGGTCGAATGATACCTGAAGTACCAAACGTTTCGTCTGCTACTGCGAAAGAAACATAAAAAATGTTGAACAAAAAACGTGGCAGCAACCTCGCAAAGTCCTCAAAAAAGTGAACATCTGAGAAACGATCTGAACAACAGATCAACAACAGAGCAGGGATTGGTTCAGAATAATTACACAGAATAATGTCCACTGTCAATTCAGTGGACATTCGAACAAAATAGGGCTATTAACGGATACTTCAGTTGCAGGCGAAGCAACAAAGCGATAGAGAAGTTTTCCGGAGATTTGAGAGAAATTGACACTCATGCTATCGATTTGGAGTTCGGATTAGGCAAGTATGCAAGGGTTTAACTCTAAAGAAGACAATGCGATGAATAGTGGAAAGGCATGTAGTATCTTCGCCAAAAGTATGCACATACTCCAACAAATATCGTCATTGGAACTGTCGGGAAAGAGTAAAGTTTTACCAATTCGATGGGAAGACCCGAAAAATATTGTACCTCCATAGGAGTTTGTATCCCAAATCATTCTTTCCACAGTTATACAATTTTCGGCAACTAGGATGTCGTGAGTTTGGAGTGTCTACTTCATGAGCTCGAATCCTCTTCAAGGTCTATGGCCATAATAAGCATATGTTGGAGCATTTATTTCAAGGCAGCTACATGAGACAACAATTGACTTATTATGGTTTTCGATTTTCAAGACACAACGAGGTGACCAGAACCACCCTCAGGTAGATACAAGTTGGTAAATCTGATGTTATTCTTTTAGATCATCAAAATAACACGATATTTAAATATTACTGGAGTTTCTTTCCGACACCAAATCGTTATTTTTACCACCTCGATACGTGTTTTCATCACCAGGTGATCATCTTCAAGAGGAAGATTAAG
>WOGJ01031667.1:0-13640 GCA_015342185.1 Leptinotarsa juncta | reverse complement strand
AACTTAATTCTTTAGAGATTAGTCTAACTGCATAGCAACCGGAAGATAATTTTTTTTAAGAACAGTCAAGTGATTATCAAATTTAAGTCTATCATCAATTAGTATTCCCAGTGTTTTCACAGTACCTATATTACCAATATTCTTCGAGTTAATATTTAAGTCATCAAAATTACATTTGAAAGTCATCAAATTGGTTTTCTGTATATTGAATGAGAGACGATTCGATTCACACCAGATGAAGACTTTTGTTAAATCGTTCTCAACTTGTATTTTTAGAACATCAGTGTCTTTATTGTGCCAAATAATAGAGATGTCATCGGCAAATAGAGTGAATTTGCCCGAGATTTTGATGTATGTTAAATCATTTATGTAAAGTAGGAATAGAATTGGTCCGAGGACGGAGCCCTGAGGAACCCCGCAATTGACTTTTTCCATACCCGAGCATTCTGTAGTTTTGACCATTTGTTTTCTTTTTGATATGTATGATTGAATCCACTGGTAGGAAAGACCCCTGAAACCATAGTAGTGAAGTTTTTGCAGCAGAATTTTATGATCAACGCAATCAAATGCTTTAGACAGATCACAAAACACTGCCGCAACCCCTTCGCCACCATTGATTCCAGTGTAAATTTCAAAAAGTGTGTGAAAAATTGCATCAGTTGTATTTCTTTTATTTTGGAATCCAAATTGTGCAGTACTTATAACTTTGTGCTTTTCTAAAAAGTTAAGGAGTCTATTTTTCACTAATTTTTCTATTATTTTCGCAATAGTGGGAATGATGGCAATTGGACGGTAGTTGGCTGAAACTTCGGGGTCCCCTCCTTTAAATAATGGAATTATTACTGAGGTTTTAAGTTGGTGAGGAAATAGACCAATATGGAAAGATTTATTAATCAGGTGAACTAGAATTGATAATGTTTCATCAGGTAGACTTTCTATAATACGGATTGATATTTCATCAATACCGGATGTTTTCTTATTTTTAATATTTGAAATAGTTAATTTCAGTTCTTGGAGATCACTGTCATACAAAATAAAAGTTTCATTAATTTGATGATATTTTATATGAATAAAAGGATCTTCTATGGGATTTAGACTATTACTAAGCTGATTAGCAATTGTACAAAAGTAATTGTTTAAAATATCCGGGGAAATAGGTATTTCATTTATCTTGCACTGGTGACCCCTGAGGTCATTAATTATTTGCCAAGTTTCTTTACTTTTGTTTTCAGCTTGAATTATTTTATTTTTATAGTGGATTTCTTTAGCAAGTTTAATAGTGTGCCTGTAAATTGAACGATATTTCAAGAAATAATTGTGAAATTCATTGTCATTTGTAAATTTTCTCAAATAATGTAGACATCGTAAATTTATGGATGAAGTTTTTATGCCCTCAGTGAGCCATTTTTTTTTATGTTTCAACTTTTTCACGGGGAATGACTCATCAAAAGCGATTAAAAGATAATTATAGAACTCCGTAAATTGGTTTAGATCATCTAGAGATAGAATGTTGTTCCACTTTATATCAGAGCATAATAGATTGAACCTATTACAGTTTCTCTTGCTATATATTCTACCAAATTCAGTCCTTTTTTTATTATGACAAGAGTTTAATTTTAGTGAGCACAATATAGCCTCATGATCAGAGAGACCTGAGGGAATTACATTGCATGTTGGAGAGTCTGGGAAATTTGTACAAACATAGTCAATAGTGGTACAGGAATATTGTGAAACGCGTGTTGGTAAATTTAAGTGCATCATGAGATTAAATGAATTCAATAAATTGATTAAATGTTGTGTATGGGGTGCATTAGAATCAGCAAAGTTAATATTGAAATCTCCTGTTAAAATAATAAAGGATGAAATTGGCAATTTTTCAAGCATGAGCTCTAAATTATTGAAGAACAAATGCACATCTGAGGATGGTGCTCTATAAAGACATATTATATAAACATTTAATTTCTTGAAAAACACAACCGATAGCTCAAATGTTTTTTCGACTATTAAGTTATTGAATTTATTGATCTTTTCGAAGCTGTACCTTTCTAACATTGAGTTACTAACTAATATCATCGTTCCACCATGCAAGTATTGAGATCTGCTATAGATAGAGGTTATAGAATAATCAGTAATGTTGAAAGGCTCTTCGGTTCCCAACCAGTGCTCCGTAATTAATATAATGTCTGGATTATCTATACTATTTATAAATGCATATAGTTCATCCTTTTTATTCCTAATGGATTGGATATTCAGTAACATTAGGTAGATATTCTTGTCATTGACCCTTTTTTCTCTAAAAAAGTAGCATTACTTGAGATATTTTTTAGAATCAAAAATCCTTTATCTTCTTGTAGGGGTTCACTTCCTAAATCATTACCATGTACCATAGAGTTTTTATCATATCCTGAGTTCCATTGTTCTATGAACTTGTATAAAGCTTTACTTATAAACATTTTGGCGATTTTATTTAGATTAAATCCATCATTGGTATAATTATTCCATCTAAGGATGTTGTTGCAGTCAAGGAATCTGGTAGTTTCAATCCTTTGTTTGTGAATTGTTTTTTTAAAATTGAGGTTGTTTTCATATATCATTTGATTTGGAAACCTCATATCAAACCTATATGGTTGTGATAATATAATAGTTCGGGTGTGCTGGACCTTTTCAATGAAATCCCTAAATAAGTTCTGGCTAGCTACTTTAGGCCATAATATAATAACATCATTCATTGTAAAATTTCTTGACTCATCAAGGGCGGTTCGAACTAACTCTCTATCATCAGATCCACTTTTTATAAACGAACAAATTGAGTAAGTGGATCTTTCTTTTGACATGTAATATACCACGTCTCTTCCATGCGAAGTTGTCACTAATAGTATTTTTCTTTCTTTTGTAGCGTATTCCTTTGGAATGGGTTTTGTCGTTCTGCATTCTTGTACAATGTCTGCCATCATAGCATCGTTCAATTCCCTACTGGTGTTGTCCACAGATTCCTTATCCCAAAGGCGTGTATCAATTCCATTAGTACTTGGAGATTTGCAACTAATTTCGTCCACAGACTTTAGGCCTTTTATGTTACTATTTTGTAGGGTAAAATTCTTTTGCCTCAGATTACTCTTGGTGCTTTTCGTTTCATTTAATTCTCGAGGTTGATGTTCAGTGCTTAAAGTATTAATTTCAGTCCCATTCCCTTCCATATTGTTAGAAGATTTATACCAGTTACGTTTTTTCTGAGGTTCTTTGCATTGCAGTTCCAATAAATTTTTATTTTTTTTAAGTACAGACATTCTTGTTCAAGTACAGAAATTGTAGTAAGCATATTTCTGTTTACTTCAATCTGGTCCTTTAATTCATTTTCAAGTTTTATCAGATCATGGTTCTTCGAAGTGATATCATTTTCGAGTTTTATATTTTGAGCTTTAATTTCACTTAATTTATTATTAAGTTTATCAATCATCTGTTGCTGGATGTTAATTTTTTTTACATGCTGCTCTTCTGCCTCAAACACCTCATCTTCAAAGTCTTGTGTTCTTCTTCTCAGTGTGTTGATAAATGTTTCTTTCTGGAGTGAATCTTCTTTCAATTTTTCTACTTCTTCCAAGAGAGCGTTTAATTTTACATCCCCCAATTCTCTAAGTGAATCTTCAGACTCACACTCTTTGCAGCATAAGATTTTATGTCCTTTGACGAATTTGTAGCCCTTTCTTCTCTCGAGACAGCTGGGATGAAAAACCTTTGTACAGATTATACAGCAATAGTTGCTAAGATCCTTTTTGCAGCAACCAAATTTACCTTTCATCTTATATAATTGGGTTTGAAGTATCCTGCTCGTTATAATAACTTTCAATTTGTCAATTAGTCACTTCCAATTTAGAATGTTATCAAATGTTCAGATGGTAAGGATTTGGAGAGATTTTGTCAACATTATAGACCCACTCATATTATTATAAACCCACAAAAAGACTGAAAGGTATATTTGTAATCTCTGACGTAAAATAAATACAACAGAAATTCTTGTTCCACATACCTGAACATCAATATGTTTTCTAATGTGTATTTTATCAACCAAGCCGGCGTTATAATGTGATTATTCAAACTGTTTTGAAAATATCTGGCAGATCGAATGAGTTTTTTGTTCAACTAGTAAGTACCTAATATTGAGTAGGAAGTGATAAGCAACGACATGATCTAGGAATTCGACTGAAAACTCAAATAACGAATGGAGAGAAAATCGAGGCCCTCTTCGACGGCTTCTTGCAAAGCATTTCGCTAAAAACAGCCAACTACATCATACATGAAACAGAACTTTATATGATTCATTAACAAATCGAACTGTTCCAATCTACAATATATTTTATCAGTGGTAAAATCTTCTAATATTCAGAGGAAACAACCCTACCTGAAACAGTACCAATGATGAGTTATATGACAGATTACACAATTTGTTTTCATAGTTAACTATAGCTTTGTATATAGCAACTAGGTTGCTATATCCATCAAAAACGCCCCAACACATTGTTTAATGATGTTTGCCATATTTGTCAAGTTAAATTCATCCATTGACTACGGATATTTAGTTTAATAATACAGAAAAGACATTTTTTGGAGAATTTCAAGACCCTGTATCTTGTAAACAATGCATTTCAGGGTCCATTTTCATATGAACACTTTTCAGAAATCTGGCTCTGAGCACACCCAACAATTTTACATTACAATTGGGAAACGCTCTGTATATAAATCTTGGAAAATTTCTAGTTAGTCCCAGAAATTGATGAAACTGAGAAAGAAAAGTTTTATTACGTAAACAGAGTGGATACACAATGGTTATATAATGCAGAATGTAGAATATACCAGTGAGGATGACAGTGTTCCATGTAAGTGCGATTTGTTTCCATTCATTTGAAGTAGAACTCATGTGAATGATCTGATTTTATTCCATAACGAATGTTTGGAATTCAAACTGAGTAGAGAAAAGTATCTTCTGTATAATTCAGGGTTCATATAAGAGTATTTGTTTCGAAAGATTTTTTTTTTCGTGTAATTCAATGTTTATATGGAAGTAGCTGTTTCAGGAGGACTTTTTTCCAGTTTTTGTCTGAAAGTTACTTCTTTGCATGATCTACACATCTCTGTATAGAGTTAATTATTTTCAAATAGATATCTTCCTTCCTTTTTTGGAAGATTCTCACATCTCTTTTTTTGTATCAAGATGGAGTAGTAGAAAGCCAAAAACTTTTTTTCATACAAATTAATCACTCCTAAAAATATAACCCCTTCAATTCAAATAAGATTCCTCTTGGTAAATAGGTGAATGAATGTCATTACGATGTCATCGATGACATAAGTATATCAAACTTATCCCGTGACATTAAAAATCATTATTCATGAATGAATTTTGTGTATTTTCAAAATGTTATCCATTTGGTAGTGAAGAACCTTAAGTCAAGTGTCTTACGGCGAAACATCGATGTATATCAATGAGGATGACAGTGTTCCATGTAAGTACAGTTTGTTACCATTCATTTAAATTAGAACTCATGTGAATGATATCGGATTTTATTCCATAATGATTGTTTGGAGTGGAAAAAAGTATCTTCTGTATAATTTAGAATAGGAGTATTTTTTTAGAAATAATATTGTCTTTCGTATAATTCAGTATTTATATGAAAGTAGCTGTTTCAGGAGGACTTTCTTCCAGTTTGTGTCTGAAAGTTGCTTCTTTTTATGATCTACACATCCATGTATACAGTTACTTATTTTCAAATTGAATATTTTCTTCCTTCCTTGTTTTGGAAGACTTCCATATCTCTTTTTTGTATCAAGATGGAGTAGTAGAAAGCCAAACACTTTCTTTCTATGAGTGATTTCTTAATCACTCATAAAAATAAAACCCCTTCAATTCAAAAAAGTTTCCTCTTGGCTGAGATTAAATCAAATAGGTGAATGAATGTCATTACGATGTCATCGATGACATAAATAGATCAACCTTATTCCGTGACATTAAAAATCGGAATTCATGAATGAATTGTGTGTATTTTCTATAATGTTATCCAATTTGGTACTGAAGAGCCTTAAGGCTAGTGTCTTACGGCGAAACATCGATGTATACCAATGAGGATGACCATGTTCCATGTAAGTTCAATTTGTTACCATTCAGTAAAAGTAGAACTCATGTGAATGATATCTGCTTTTATTCCATAACAAACGTTTGGCATACAAACTCAGTAGAGAAAAGTATCTTCTGTATAATTTAGTGTTCGTATAAGAGTATTTGTTTCGAAATAATTTTTTCTTTCCTGTAATTCAATGTATATATGAAAGTAGCGGTTTCGAGAAGACTTTCTTTCAGTTTGTGTCTGAGAGTTACTTCTTTGCATGATCTACACATCCATATATAGAGTTACTTATTTTCAAATTGATTACTTCCTTCCTTTTTTTTTTGGAAGATTCTCACATCTCTTTTTTTGTATCAAGATAGAATAGTAGAAAGCCAAAAACTTTTTTTCCCATAGAATTTAGAATGTATAGTATGTAGAATGTAATGCTGAAATTGCTCAACAAGTCCGGTTTTCACGCCTTGAAGTGAATAAGTGTCTCACATGGATTAATCACTGACAAACACTACAATCCAAATTGAACTCCTACGTATATCAATTCAGAAATCTCAAACTTGTACTTAATGTAGAGATCACTTCAAGAATCTAAAAATCCTCACGCTTCCATCACTGTTAATATTTGAATTATACATATAGGTAAAAAAGCGTAGTAACTTCACACCGAAAAACTCCATATATGAATACAAAACACGACAACAAGACCATTTTTGTATTCCTTACAGTTGTACAGTTGTGAATCCAGAGCAATGGCTCCCTGGATTTATAATTCATTACTCGACGAAATACAATAGGGTGAAACACTTTATTGTTTCAAAAACAAACTTCCTAGTGACGAAGTGTTTCTTTACTGTAAAGGAATATTTACAAACTTAATATGTTATCTGCTCATTTCTTTCTTTATTTTTCTGATGTAATTGTTTTAACCTTAAATCATTTGTGTATTTCTGTGTTCAATTTTATTTTATTTTACTCCCTGTATTGACGAATCCAATACAATTTTCAATTGTCAAATGAAAAATAAATTATTATTATTACTTTCACCCTTTATTTATATGTACTTCTAAGAAAGCAGAGTTCTGCCACTAAAACAAAATCTCGCTGTATTTCTTATTATAACATAACTATCAGAGTTCGTTCACCTTCCATTTCATCAAGATAATAGAAAAATATGATCTTTATCTAAATTTAAAAAGAATTGAAAAAAAAATTTTCTTATCTTTTCTGATTGAGATGATTTGTGGAAAGTATTAGAAATGCCTTCAAATTGTCTGAAAAATGTCATAATGAAGTATTATGCAAATATTCGTGAAAAATGAGGGAATACATTTTTAGGTCTATTGGTTTCACCCTACTAGGAAAAAATAAGTAATGGTCACTCACATATTTGAGATATATATTTAGTCATAGTGTGTTTCATTATAATTTACTATCTTAATCTCAATCAATAGATTTTTCTTGGTAAAATATGTTTACAAGAATACACTTAATACAATACATTTCATAAAATATATTCATTTTCATAAACTAAAAACTTCTGCAAGTTTTCTACGATATCACAATTTGCATTTGGAACTCTCACGCCTCAATACAAATGTACCAAAAAGTACCTCATATGTAAAAATAACGAATTGACTAAATAATTGGAGCGTAAAACTCATTACGTTTTTAATTGAACATTACGAATACTTCAATAAATACCTATGACTACTAAACGACATAATTACGGAAAGTTTGAAATTGAGGTATTGATCGTTCAGTTCATGATGGAATAAGCAGGTTGGATGTTAAATGAAAATATTCAAAATTTTCACTTTCATGTGAATAATACATTCAAATGTGAATATTGATTTGTTTACAAACTTCAACTGCCAAATAGAAACGTAGACTCGAAAGAAATGAAATGATGCACCAGAGAAATTAAGGAGTTGAGAAAGGACACTTGGGAAGGAAGAAGCAAAAGAGAATATCGACTACACTAATACTATGGCCATGGAGTTTCGATTATCAGGTTCCATTCAGTAAACAGCTGTCGAAATGAAATAAATTCCGTATTTACAAACGAAAAAAACTGTGTATGTGTCCATATAAAATATTAGGGTACAATCTAGAATACTAAGTACATATTAACTTTTATTATATAGGCAAATTTGTGAGATACGACAAGTTACTGATAAATAGATGATTTTTCTTTGTGAAAAATACTTTGATTTTCACGCAGTAACTTATCGGGATAAACTAAAAAGTTTGCTCTTCTACCCTTGTATAAAGTTCGAAATTATAATTTTTATATTTTTCAGATTGTGGAAGGTAACAAATACCTAAAAAAGGTCAATAAAAAACTAAGTACATATAATTCGATAGGGCTACGGAGAAAATATTATTATGCAAAAAAAGGTAAGAAAGCCATTTGATCCTACTAGAATGAAAGCGAAAATTAAATATTGATTGAAAATTCATGAAAGACATGACATTGTTGTGTTGATTCCTCTCAGAAAACTGATATACGAATCTTAAATAAAATTCTGTTGACAGATGGTTGAATTTTGAAATGAACATTCAAAAATATATAATTTAATGATGACCATTTGAAAATATATCTGAAGACGGAAAGAAAGTAAGATTAGAGCTTGGATGAAAAAAACGATGATATAAGCGTGGCGTCTGTTCATACTGAGACACCATGCGTAGGTCAGAGGTTCCATAGGATTTTCGTTTTTTTGTTGAATAACTACTGAAAAGAACTAATGAAGCATTAATTAACATACTATGACACACTTCGATGTGTAATAACGCTCAGAACGCTACCGTTTTACGAGATTCTTAGAAATGTATTTTTTATTACAAATTTCCGACCATATTTTGTCTCCAATTTTTTTTTCAGACGAAGGGGTCAACACTTTGCTCAGTGAAAAAACTGAATATTTCAAATGTTTTTTGAACATGTAACTCCAAGGTCTATCTGCCATACATATAAGGTGTCACCAACCGAATCGGGAAAATTCACCGTCTATCGTCACACCGTCTTCAAACCAACGAATAAAACATCAGAGTATCTGAGATCAGCAAAAGACAGCAGAGATCCACTTAAATTAGTGAAAGGATTTCATGTAACTGTGGTAAAATCTATATCGGTCAGACGAAAAGGAGCATTGGTAACCGCCTAGTCGAGCACAAGCGGAGTTGCTGATTGGAACAGACCAATGCAGTCGCTAAACATGCATTGTCCGATGGGGAACACAATATCTTTTTCAAAAATATCGAGAGCATCGTCAAATCAATATTTCACAAGAATGTATTTAGAAGCCAAAGAAATACCTACACAAACACCAAAAGAACTTCAACAGAAACAAAGAGAGAACATATCTACCAAAGATCTGGCACACATCATTGAAAGGCGCCAAAACGAAGCCATGTCACCCAAATCGCGCGATAACGACGCGTGAACCTGCCATTACAGAAAGTGCGCGAAAAATCAGCACCATGAATGACATACCAGAAATGAGAGCTTCAGTTTCAGTTGATAAGTCAAGAAGAGTACTTCGACCACGCTGCTGAAGATGACCACTGCAGATGAAGTTGAAGTTGAAACGTTTGGAGATTGTAACCTAAGTAAACCACGGCAAAACCCAGAAACCAACCACAACATTGACGCCAGCCATGAAAGCCTACGTTTCTCTGTAAATTATATTTTGAGCGAGAAATTGAAGTGAAGTAGGATGTGCCATAAAGAACAATTAACGCGTTTTTGACAAGGGAAAATTATAAAATTAATCGTATTGAAATATTTGGTGGAAACCCAGACATATTCGATCGTTAATTTGAAAACATCTGAGTATGCATGAAAACACACAAAATAGGTATTATCCTGATTTTACTCGTGTTTCTGTGTTGATTTCAAAAAAAATTAGATGTAAGTTCAGAAAAACCTTTGCTGAAAAATTATTTACTTTCGGTTGCATTCTTTTTGTTGCAATTATTTGAGAATCAAAATATGAGTTGAAATGCTCTCATATTCAAGTCCTCTTGTTTGGTGTATTTTAAAGAAAATGAACACACACAATACTCAATTTTGTCAATACTTTCCGCAAACTATATCAATATGGAATAAATTGTTAATTTCACAATTATATCATAACGCAATATTTTGGCAATATTTTGGTACACCTTCAAGCCTTTCTTGAGCATAGGATATTTCAAAGGAGTTCTATGAGTCCTTCGAGGGTAACATAACATTTTCCTATGAAGTATCTATAATAAACTTAACATATATCTTAACTCCATAGAGAGTAATACAAAGTTTTCGTAATAACTCACATAATTAAAACTTTGCATTCTCGTTCATATGGGATATATTCTATAATCTCTGTATAACTGTTCGGAACAAAACTGAGAAAAAATAAATCTATGAAGTACAAAAATAAGTTTATCTAAGTTGAAAATAGATATAGATAGGATCTGATATAGGATAATACCGGTATGTTCATGGATATATGTTATCATCGTGAATATTTTTCCAAATTATATACAAATATTACATCAAACACGGAAGCACAAACATCACATCTGCTCAAAAACTGATAAGTAGAGACTAGAGCTAGTTGAAACGAATAATGTCTTCCATAATATTAACATCCGTTATCGATATATCTGATTTTGAAAATATCGCCTGATTTGTATATACTTGTTTACCACAGAGCAATCTGAGAATTCAAATAACTGTGTGTTGAATAATATCTGCGAAGAAAATTCCAATTTTCATAATGAGTGGACTTTGAGTTTTATTTCGTGATGAAAAGAGTAGCGGCGTTGGCTAAAACTGAAAAAAATGGTCCTTTTCTAAATTTCAAACACCCAACAAAAGAGATTGCAGACTCAGACGCATCATGTTGAAACTGAATTCAAAAATTTTTCTTCAAATGATATTCTTGAACCGTGAAATAATGAATTCCATATACATTCGTCTCAGAAGAATTTCATTCTCGATATGAAATATATTACTGTTACTGAAATCTAGTTGAAAAATATTCAGTTAACTAGAAGTTCATAATTATGGGAATTATTCAGTACTTGAGTCACATAACAATTTTCATAAAATTACATATACAATTGAAAAACTGGATTATACTGAACATTGTTCAATTACTGATAGAATATCATCTCTGAGAAAAATTTGGTTCCCTTTCATGATTCCATTGTCTCTACGGTAAGAACGTATTGTACATTTCTAGAAAGCACTGCCCACTTGTCTATTTTTCTTTACCGCAGAAATATATTTGAAGTGATTTGATTCAAACCACAAAATTAACACTACACAAACATGTTGATTGTCCTTTCAACGGGAATTTACCGTGACGTTTTCTGGAGATGATTCTAAATTCTCTTGGAACATATTATTGTTGTTTTGTTCCCAATTCGTGGCTTCTTCTGTTGTGGCATTTGATTCTATTTCGGCATCACTTTCCACATCCTGAACGAATCTGCAAAAAATGATATTGCATCGTAAATAAAGGTTGCTTCTTACGCAATATAAACAAATTAATTTAATAATATTGAACTAGATTAGTTAATATTCGGAATTCTAATTTTCATTATATGAAGAAATGATTCAGTTGGACAACATTGTGTGTAGATTTAGTTTATTTTTCCTCTTGAGGATTATATCTTGGTGATTGAAGCACGTGTCGAGGTGTTAAAGATAACGGTTTGGTGTTGGGATAGACCTCCATTATTATTCAAACATATTATAGGCCTTCTTTGGGTATTTTTACTTTCCCAAATCTATGAAATATGAAAATTGTAAAGGATAATCTGTTGTAATAGGTAATACGTAGGGGACTTTGAGAAATAAAGCGAACTTGTTAAGAGAAAACTGCCAATACATTTTAATTTTTCCAATTCCGAAGACAGGGGCAGATTTTAGCCTTCTAAACAGTGAATAGGATGAATGTCTGTATAATTTCTTAGTTCTTCATTTGATGAGCAGCATCATTTGATACAACATGTTACTCATAAATACGTAAATAAAGTTCTCCTTCACAATTTTAACTTTTTCTGTGAAAGGTGAAAATACCTGAAGATGGTCGATAAAAACTTTCATATAATGAAAGTTCAGTTTAAAAAACTGAAAAACACTCTTTTAAAAAACATCTAAATGAAAAGTTGAAAATATTTTTTAAATAATCTTAAAATAATAACGAAAGAAAAATACTAGTATTATTGTGAATAAAGCGACGGGTGCTTGATACAAAAGCTATGGCACAAAGAGCCCACGATTTTTTCACAATAGTACTAGTATTTTTGTTCGTTATTGTTTTGAGATCATTTAGAAAATATTTTCAACTTTTTAGTTCGATGTTCTTCAAAAACGTGTTTTTTAGTTTTATATTATATATTTTATTTTCAGTTTTGTATGCTAAAAAAGCTTTTTTTAGGTTTTTTTGACTATATATATTTTATCTAAACTTTGGCATTTATCAGTCTTATATTGTTTAGAAAAATTACCATTGATATTTTCCGATTCCGGAGAGGGAGCCTGAAAATCAGCTGCCAAGCCCAAGGCAGCAGGCGCGCAAAGGAGCGTTACAAATAAGGTAGCAGACGCGCCTGTTAATACACTATAATATACTAATATACTTTTCTCAAGGGAAGAAATACATGTAAAGTGAGTTCAAATTATATCAAGGAGGTTACGTACAGCGCCATCTGCCCGCGAATAGATTAAACAGTAATGTCGATATATCAAGGAGGTTACGTATCTGTCAAATACAGATCCTAAGATTGAAAGTTGTAAACAAACAAACATACATACAGCATACATACACACATACAGGTGAAGCTAATGTAAAGCGTGTAAGAAAGCGAATCTTTTCTGAACATGGTCAAAGAATTGTCAAAATTTGCGTTCTATCGGCAGCTTATCCACTTATGAACTGATCAATGTGTTGTTTGTAGATAAATCCATCATAGAGTTTTATAAGATGAAGCAAGTCATCTAATGTCGTCAACAATCTTTAAAAACGCCATCTTGGTTCGTCGTTTGAATAATTTCAAAATTCAACTCCTATCTCCAACATCAAAAAATTAATCTCCGAAAACACAGCGTCGATTATAGAATGGTCTGATTACATCTGATAATAATTCTCTTGTAATACAGCTGCAAAATATTACCATCCATCTCCGTTGATGTCTGGAAATGAGGGACGTCTCACTACGTCGAATTCTCACTGCATCGAAATCTCACTACGTCCAAATCCACCCCTTTCACTGACGTCATCATAATACGAAATTAGTCGAAACTAAAAACAATTTTACTTGGCGGAATCTTGACGTAATGATACGCACTCTAAACAAATGTTGATAGTTCGCATTGTTTGTTTCACTGAACCTGAGCATGTCCTGGTGCATTCAAAATACATCATTATTGAAGGTGCTACTTGAAAATATAGTAGCGTTGTTAGAGAGAGAGAGAGACAGAGAGAGAGAGAGAGAGAGAGAGAAAGACAGAGATAAGCGTAATTGATGCAT
>WOGJ01031436.1:0-11496 GCA_015342185.1 Leptinotarsa juncta | reverse complement strand
CTGTGCCATTTATTAATAGAAGACATTAAATTAATGGATGAATCATTGATTGTTCAAATTCCAAATACAAAAACGAGAATAGGTCGTTATTGTTGAAAAAACATTGACTATAAATAAATTATTACAAAACCAATTTAACACATCCAAAAAAACAAATAAACAGAAAAATCACAGAAGTAGTTAAAACTGCTTGTACGTGATATAATGACACATCCGGGTAAAGTCATATTTAGGTTTTTTGATAAGTTACATGTTGGGTAAATTTCACACTTCGGTAAATGACATAATCAGGAGGTACTCTTTTTTCATTCAATTATACAAGTGAGCCAAAATGCGATTATGAGCGTATAAATACAAAAATGCACTTACGGTTGTCACAAGGTAATAAGGTTGAAAAATATTTTCGTTGTGACACCCCTACCTGGAGTGTCATAAACCATATCCTTCATTTCCTGTTCCTTGTCTGGACTGCCTAGGGTTTTTCCACTCTTTCGACAATTTGAGGGAGGAGGTCAGAGGTCTTCAGATTACGTTTGCTTTTCAAACAGTTAACATTACTGAACAAAGTTCTTTCAGTAAGTTTTTTTGTGAGGTTTGAGGGACTATGTTTTCTACAGCATCAACGAGCCATGCTCGTTCGGGTTCGAATTCAAGACAAAAATAAATGGTGTATTTAATTGGCCACATGTCTCATCAAATCACTGGCAGTAAATATTTATTTAATTGTCAAGTTTTACACAGTTTATTTTATAACATACTGCAAGTGAACACCATAGGAACTGCAAGACTTACAACACAGGAAGTGGTAATTTTTTGGAGAAAACTACAAAAAACGCTAACAGATCTAAAAGTACAGCTCAAAATAAAAAAGTAGAAGCTTTCAAGTCAACCGTTGATGTTATTGCCCATCAGGATGCATTAAAAAACATTGTTGAAGAAGACAAGTAGTTTTTGTTACTCCAGAGAAAAAAAAAAGATGTCCCGGCTAAATGAGGCGTAGATGCAGAACAACGAAAAGGAACTGAAATAGCGAGATTGGAAGAATCACAAAAAAACGAGGGTTAGCAGAGTTTTTGTCTCTTTTTCTGCCTTTTTCCTATTCTTTTCCCCTTTCGAGATTGACTTGAAACCTATTCCGAGAGTGCTTTGCTTGCTGCTTGTTACCGCTCAATCGGTGTTATCGTTTTTTTAGAAAATGTAAATCTTATTGCATAACTGAAATTTTCAATAAGCAGTACATCGGAAGACGAGGAATAAGAAGAGATGGATGTGAATTTTTCCGACACAGAGGATGGAGGACCAGAAATAAAGAAAAAGACGTATGCTAGAGAAAGCGAAGAGATTATTACCGAAAAATTGTCTTCATGATTTAACAGATGTAATATTTCAGATAGAGACGCAGTTCGAATAATATCAATTACTGCAGAGGCGAAAACAAAGGACTGAGCTTATCAAACATGGATTCGAAAATTTATTTTTAGAAGGAGCTACTGTGTACTGGGACGAAAAATTACTTCCAGATATTTTGAGTGAAGAAAAAGTAGAAAGGGTAGCGGTTTTGATTAGTTGTGGGGATGAAGAACAGTTGATAGGAATTCCTCAGCTTGAAAATGGTACGAATTACTCAGGCAAAAGCAGTATTTTCAGCAGTTGAACAGTGGGGGACAGATGATAAACTCATGGCAATGTGTTTTGATACCACTGCGGTAAATACTGGTCGCAATACTGTTGAAATCTAGAAATTATTCTCAAATCAGTTTTTGATTTAAAAATGGCCACAACTTCTGACCCCCACTAAATTATTTTAAAAACTGGATGGTTGAAGCTAGACAAAACAAAATAGAAAACTGCTATTTTGTCCTGTTTGACACAAGACGAAGAACAACGACAGTTTCTTGTTACAAGTTGCATCTGAATGTCGAAAAAAAATTCTTGACTCTTCAAAAGCCACGTTATCTGAGCCATTACCACCTTAATCTGATAATTAATTGCGAATGTAAATGATGATACATTCTTTATTTTATATTTGTTTTCCTTTTATATTTTGAATAATGAAACATTATTTCTTCTTGTTGGATTGTGCTGTATTTACTTTGAAAACAGTTTTAACTTACACCCTATTTTATGAACCAATTGAAAAACTTAATGAAACATAATCTTGACAGCAGATATAATTGAATCTTCAAATATTGTTCGGTATTTTATACAAAAAAATATAAAAAGTTAAAACTTCAACCTAAACGAGGCACCGGTTAACCTTATCCAATCGAGCTGAAACTTCACCAATCTCATTGTTTACCAATTACCAGCTTTTAGGGGGGTCTCCTCAAAAAAATTCCAACATTTATTTTTCATGACCACCCATGAGCGAAATGGTATATTGAATAAAAATACAGGAAACAAAATATTGCTGATTTGTTTCATGATATGTTCCTGAAGTCCGACCCAAATTTGTGAAAGAAACAGAAGATGTAGAGACACATACAATTCATACAATGGATTAACTGAAGCAAACGAAAGATATGTAGCCTATATGTAATACAACATTCAGTGTTTCTACTCACAAAAGCTGTATTAAAAAGTGAAAACAAGTTGGTTAGTTAGGTTTTAAAACACAAGAATTTTAAAAGATTCAAGATATGTCCAGTGATCAATCTATGATTATGTAAAAAAGGAGGCATCAAACGTTGGTAGGCCTCAACGTGAAACATCGGAGAAAGGTTGGAGATTTGTCTCTTTTCTACAGGAAGTGTTCAAGAGACTTGGCACATTTGACTCCACCAAAAGCGGTACATATCAGAAATACGCGACGTACTGTGGCTGCTCATCGTTTTGAGGTTCAACTCAGTACACCTCGAACTTCACTATAAGAGATCTCTTTCATCTGGAAAACTGCGTTTATGTGGAATAAACTTCCGGAGAACATTTTTCCAAATGGATTCAATTTCCAGCGATTCAAATCCAGTGTGAATCGCTACTTTCGCGCACAGAACTTTTCAAAAATACGATCTGAGAATGCTTCCAGCCATGGCGCTGACAACATTTTTAGTATCATCGTAACTTTCTTTACTCAAGGCGAACGCAACAAGCCAATGGGCAAGAAAGTTTAGACCTACCATTTTGTGTTGTGGACAATGTGGACTAGATCATTTACAGCCGTGTTTTTATGTAGTCAGTCATGTCGAAACCATGTTTTCTGTTAACGAAAATAAATTCATATATTAGCTATTGGTAAAAAAGGACCACCGTAGTAACTCTCCAGCAGAAATGTGAATGAAGAAAAACAGAAACAATATATATCACGATTCAATGTTCACAGACGTCAAATCTATGTTGTGGCTGAATGGGCAATGTCAATGTTTTTATGGTCTAGTGAAGCTGGGAAATCAGCAGGGATTCCTGTTAATAAAAATTGTTTATGGACTTCTTCAACCTACGCTCTCTAGCTTCATTTGTTCGTTACGGCGTTATAAATAAGGCAATAACGTTAACTCTGACCCGCGTTCACAACAGTTTTGCAGTTAACATCAAACAAATAATGTCATTCTCAATCGGATAGTGGAATAGTAAAATTAAAGTGATCTCAGTCAATGTGATATTTTATGAATTACTCTATTTCCCTGCAGAGCATGTAATGTGGAATTACAAGCGTAAAACTCGAATGACTTCATTACACACCCTGAAATTGTCCTCGAGAACTATGGCCATTCATGAGATATAATATACAAGGTGCCGAGCAAGAAATAAACATTGTGAGAATATAACGACAAATATTTTTTGTGGAACACTACTAGTGAATATTTCTTCTTCTCCGTCACTATATAAAATATATTTTATATGCGAAAATATATATTTTTGGCATATAATATTCTTCTATTGAGCTACCATGTAAAGTAGTTTTCTTTGTCTAATATAACAATTTAAAATTTCATTAATTCGGGGTTTCACTGTCTAATATCATACATCATGATTTGAAATCCCTGAAAAAAAAAACAATTAAAAAAATTCAATCATCTGAAAATGAAATTTTTAACAGGTGATGATCGACTGTATAGCCAAACAACAGCGAGACTAACTGACTGTTACAAGGAAACAAGTATATCTGAGGCACCAGTCAATCTAATAATAACACTGATGATTTTCAAACAAGACACAACCTCTAACGGAAGCAAGAAACTTTTTCGAAGGTTCGAAATAGATGAACATTTCAATCTGGCAGACCACTATTATAATATTCATTATAATATTCTGGCGTTAAATTTGATCATTATTACCCCTTGGTCAAAGACGAATCGGACTGGTTTGAGTTTGACGATAGTCGTGTCACAAAGTGTTTTGGCGATATATTGAATCTATTGGAGACTCTGGAGACACCCTACATTTTGTTTGAGAGATCAAGATTTTCAGATGATGTGGTGCTGCAGGTTTTACAGGGTTTTCTTGCAGCTGAAAAATCAAATGCGAGACTGGAATCAATGAAGTCGCTCCGGAGCGCCAATTCATTTTTATTGTTGTTTTTATTTTTATCATTGTTTTATAAACTCCTAAATATATTTTGAAACTTTGGAGGTCCGAACTGAAATACACCACGAAACATTGTCAACCACCTTCAATTATATTTTAATTGGCTTGTGTGTGAGGTTGGATACTTCCAATCTTTCCGCACACAATTCGATAGAGTAAATTTCCGCCTGAAATACAGTCGAATAGGTTCCTAGGCAGGTTGATATCTCTCTCCTAGGTCTGCGACTGAAAACACCTGCACCGGAACCCGAAGGTATTTTTGATCCATCTTTCAACCAACAACTATCTGCTCTTAGTATTTCCTTCTCTTGGAGGATCCAGTCCTCTCTACTCGGAAACAGTACTGTATGAGGCATTTCGTAGTTGGCATTTGGAGGCAATCAGGGGATTAAGTGGATATCTTTTTCCGATTTATCTATCCAAAAACCTCTCATTTAGAAACTGTCGCACTGGTACTACGATATGAGGAGGAGCCCTGTCTTGTGGAAAAGTTTCTTCGTTTCGTAGTAGGGGATCTAACTGAATGACATTGTTGATTATAACTTGATCATCCTGCAAAATCAAATATCCTCAATTACTTAGGTTTGATTTCAAACAGCACGATTCAATAATATGATTATCCGAAATTCCTACATTATACATCAAAGCTGGCTGAAAGTTGGCGAGTTCCAAGAGGTTTCCACAAAATTCAGCTCTCTTGTCAGATTCATCTTCGTTCAGTTCATTAATTATTTTCATTTTGTAAGGGTGGAATAGATTGCGTAACGTTGGCCTAGAAATGCAACACTGATGCCTTCATTATTGCCGATTCCCAAACGGCCTTGTCTATTATTAATATTAACAGTTTCCATAGGATTATGTTTAAATTCCAAAACATATTTATGCATTGCATTTCGGCTCGAATGATTCTTATTAAAAATCAGAGCAGCAGATTTAATACTTCAACAAACTTTCTAAGTATATGAACTATTTTTTGTAAAACAAAAGGTAATGAACGAAATAATAACTTGAAACTTCGCCCCAAATGTTGCAGCTGACAGTCATAATTTATGTGTGATGCTGAGACAAGCATCAGCAGTAAGTAGGTTATGGAACCATAAGATCAGTATATTCGATAATGCTCAGTTTGAACATTTCGAAGGGTGAAATTGTTTGTTCTAGTTGACGGTCTGATTTGGAATGGAATAAAAACTCAAAGAAGTATTTTTCTGATATCACTCATCGATTTGAGGTTGAAAATGTTACTTAATTGGATATAGAACTATTTCTATTTGAAACTGTTGGTGGTTGTTGTGAGGAGAGTGGTGACTGATAAAACATTTATCTGAGTTTCTCTGAAAACTGAAGTTGACGTGTTCCATGATTTTTTCAGTGTAAATATCAAGTAACTTATAGCTTATAGCTCGTTTCAACTGAAATGAATAGGTTATGATCTCTCACAGGCGCTAATCCGTACTGACGATTAGGAAATTGTGTAAAAAACCTAATTTCTATCTCATCTTACAATGAATTCAGTTTTTCAGTATGAGGATATTGAACGAATAAAATACAGTATCCATTTTGGTGATACCCATATTTCTCAAAATATTTTCCAATTCTCATTCATATCTCTGGAAGACTACATTTATCTTGACAAATTCAGTAGTTTCATTAATCGACAAGTAAATGAAACTACTTCTGACATATCAATATCCGTTTCGATGGAAAATTCATTGAGATCAATATAGTTTTGAAGTATTTTTTCAATAATTGACTTCCGTGAGCTGCAAGTAGAGTGAGGTTAGTATTAAAAATCCAACAATTTCTTAAAATTATGAAGCTTATACAAGTAGAAAAATAGGGTGTTGGGATAATAACACAATTCAGTTACATGTTTTGATGCCTCATTCATCCAAAGCGTGTATGGTCAACTGAATTTTGGGAACCAGCTATGTTACTAATTCAGATGTAAATAACAAAACAATTAAATTATCTGAGAATATTGAAAACGACTGAATTTTATGATATTTTTTAAATATTTTAACATTTCGACTGGAAGTTTCATAAATATATACTGAAAGCATATTGAAATTCCTTGTGGAAAAACCTGTTTTCTAATCTCATCAAAAATACTGCAATAAATTCCATATTGAACCTTTCAGTTTGTTGCGTAAATTTTTTCTGACTGACAAAACTGTTATCGATTTTGAATATCAATTATTTGTACCTAGGAAAAGGACAGTTTACCATTATTCAACCGACTATAATATATCTCTCACTACTTTAGAAATCACCATACAGTGGGTAGTCGATTTTGGATAGCTCTGTATATAATATCTTCTATGAAAAACAAAATTCACAAATCTCATTATAGAGTATAATTTACTCCAAGTATTTCATTTTATTCCTCTATTCATGGTAATACTAAATAAATATAGTTGAAAAAACTAAAAAACACGCTTTTGAAGAACATCGAACTGAAAAGTTAAGAATTTTTTTTATGAGCTTGAAACAATAACGAACGAAAAATACTAGTACTTTTGTGAAAAAAGCGACGGGCGCATGATACACAAAAAATATGGCACAAAGCGCCCACGCTCTTACATAATAATAACAGTATTTTTCGTTCGTTAAAGTTTTAAGCTTATTTAAAAAAATATTTTCAACTTTTCAGTTCGATGTTCTTCAGAAGGGTGTTTTTTAATTTTTAAACTATATTCATTTTTAATTTTAAACTATATTCATTTTATCTAAACTTTGGGAACACTCAGCCGTATATTGTTTAGAAAAATGACTATTGATATTTTCCGATTCTGAAAGGGAGCCTGAAAATCAGCTACCAAGCCCAAGGCAGCAAGCGCGCAAAGGAGAGTTACAAATGAGGCAGCAGGCGCGGGTGTTAATGAAAAAATTACTTTTTTCAAATGATGAAATACATGTAAAATGACTGCGAATTATATCAAAGAGGTTACGTAAAGAGCCAGCTGTCCGCGAATAGATCAAACAGTAATGTCAATATATCAAGGAAGTTACGTACAGCGCCATCTGCCCGCGAATAGATCAAGCAATAATGTCGATCATTCTGTCAAATACAGATCCCGATATGGAATGAAATGGAGAGTTAGAAACAAACAAAGATACAAGCATACATACATACTGGTGAAGCTTATATAAAGCGTGTAATAAAAAATGCTTTCAAAGCAATTACTTTCATATATATTGCCACAGATTATCGTATGTTAATAAAAGAGGAGAAATTCCACCTACATGGAACATTGTCATCCTTAATGATGTACATCAATGTTTCTGAATAAGACTCTTGTCCTATTGCTTCTTCAGCACCAGTATGAATGATATTACAAGATAAGGCACTCAATCGATTCATAAAATCACGACCTCATGTTACGAATGAGTCAGAACAACTCATTTCATCGATGACAGTACTCTTACGTAATGACATTAATCCGCTCATTTGATACAATCACAGCCGCAAAATTCTTATTTGAATTGAAAGAGATATATTCTAATATATTCTTTATATATTCAAACTGATCAGCATTTTTATTAACGTGGCTGAACAGAAAAACAAACAAAAGTAGGTATTTCCATTGCAAATTATGCTGAGGGAACTACGATGATATGTAGACTCACACAATAGATAAGTAGGATTTGTAATCTCTGACGTGAAATTAATTTATTGGAAATACGTTTTTCTCACCAGAACAAAAATGCTTTTTTCGACGCGTGTTTCGCTTACCAAGTCAGAATAACCGATGAATGTTTCATGCTAACTAATGATAGGCAACTCTTGACGTTGCTAAAATAGCTAGTTAAATGGGTGTGTGGAAACAGTTCTGTTTTTTGGTGGGAAAAAACTAATTTCAATAGAAGTAGGCTAGTAGCATATGGCCAGTAGTTTTCCATTATTTTTTATATAAGCTTACGATATTCATCGCTACATTCGTGATATATATATACATTATGCGGCCCAGGCGGAGCTTTCTGGTTACAGAGACAGGCTTGTCTGGCCATCAGTGGTGCCATCAGTACCACACCGTCAGCAGCCATGAAGATCCTTCTAGATGTAACTTCTCTTCATATTGTTCTGGAGAGAGAAGATAGATGCACTACATATAGACTGGTGCACATTTCTGGAGAGAGAGGCTAGATGGACTACATATAGACTTGTGCACATTGCCAATTGCACAAATCAATTTGATGCAGAGTGCAACAGACTGTTGGTTGACACTGGAAATGATCTCTTACCTTATGTCTCCAACTGTCAACTACTAACAGACTTATAAGGTCCTGTTCCCGAGTAGAGAGAACTGGATTCTCCGGTAGAAGGAAATATTAAGAGCTGATTGTTGTTGTTTCACAGATAGATTAAAAACACCATCCGGTTCTGGTGTAGGTGTTTTCAGTCGCAGATTCAGGTCAGAGATATCAACCTGCCTAGGAACCGGCAGGTTGATATCTCTAGGAAGCGGTAATTTACGCTACTGAATTGTATGCGGATAGATTGGAAGAATCCAACCTCATACACAAGTCAATAAAAAAATATTCTCGGACAGTCAAGCGGCGTTGGAAGCTTCTGGTTCCTACCGAGAAACGTCTAAATTGATGGTAAATTATCAAAAATGACTGTCCTCGATAGGAAGATTCATCAGATTGTCTTTGGCCTGAAAGGAATTGAGGCTGCTGACTCCCTTGCAAAATAGGATGCTTCAAGCATCTTCAGCAAGCAGCGTCATCGGACTAGAACCTGTCATTGGCATCGCTTTTGGCTTTGCTGAACAAAGATTCTACACCTGGATGGCATGAAGGTGTATTTACTTCTGGTAGAATCTTCCAGGATTGGCCACTGCAACGGTTGTTGGACTACAACAGGGATGAAATACGATGTCCAATAGGCCTTGCTAGATGTCACTCTCATTTGATTATTTGAATGAGATTCGGACTGTCGGAAGACAGGCTGTGTCGCCTCTGTTTGGAAAATAATGAAACAGCAGTGCACATACTTTGTGCCTGCCCTGCTGGGGACCAAATCAGATTTTTAGAGTTCGACAGTGCCGTAATATTATCATCTGACCTGAAAGACCACTCACCATACAAACTAATCAGCTTCATTAAGAAGCTGGGTTTATTTGGTCAAGTGTCTTTATGTGTAAGCCACAATAAACTCTTTCGGGTTGCAGTGGACGATCGAATAGACCAACCCACTTTGAACCTATTATAACATTCCATCAATTCTACATCAATGAGAATATGTCTACGAAGAATAGGATAAGATCGTTTTCTAAGAAAAAAGTTTTGTGATAATAATCTATTCAAATGCAGTTGGTTATACAGGAAAATATGTGAATTATTAATATAATAATTTCTATTGGTACCAAATGATTTGGCTTCAAAGCTTCATTTTCTGTTAGTGAAATTTCATAATATCCGTTAAAGATATGATTTTATTTAAAATATACTATACTCCTGATGTCTTGAATTAAGGTCTTTTTGTCTTCATTATTTTCAATTAATTTTCCCAACGTATTACCTGTTCTATATGTATCACCAATATAATTTTTATTCAAAAATGATTTGTAATTATGTGTGGTATTTGAAAACAAGAGTTTGTATTTGTTTTAAAATGAATATTTCTAGAATTTCAGGAGGACTTTATTGAAAAACTATGGAGTAACATACTGATATGATTCAAGATTATTTTTGAAATCATTTCATACAGTAATGGTAACTGTATTTTACAAAAATTTTCTTTCGATCAACAACAAAATAACTAACTGACCATCAATTCTTTAAAGTCACCCCAAACTATCCATTGGTTATTCCAAAAAACTATCGTAATATAAATCTGAATAAGTGAGTACATTCCCCACAATGTCAAAAGAGTAAATTTGCATAGGGGCAAGCTGGCGTCAGACCGGCCGACATAAAAAGACACGTCCGGGAGCACCAAAGAAGCGTCCGGTGACCAACTGTCACCGACCGAAGAAGAAGAAGCTGCATACATATGCAAACATTAAATGTCGTTTCGTATACAAGGATCCCTCGTGATGTCGTATACTAGATGTTTGTCCGAGCGGAGACCCACAAGAGATTGTTCAGGGTAGGCTTCAGAAACAATCCATTCAAAAGCGTCTTTGCGAATGGTCCGGTAGAGAAGGTGCTTTTCCATCTGAGTTTCATACTATTATTGTTACACTAACCGGCTACTTTTTAAAAATTAACCACATTTTTCAACATAATGAAATTAACTTGAAAAGTTTTTTCTGACTCGTAAATTCAATAAAGATGCGTTCAAAACAATTATAGCTTCTTCAGTCGAACTGGTATATTGAGCTTTTTCACAATGAGTTTTATACAACAGAAGTAACAGAACTTAATTAAATAATAATTGTTATACAGTTTCAGCTGATGTGTGTAAATTCATTTTAATCGAAATGGTAGAATCAGAAACACATACATACAGATACAACAATTCACAATCAATATATGGACACATACTCTCATAAATTTGCAGCATACCACTTCATGATACAGAGAATATTGAATATTCTACAGAAACAGTCAAATTTACGAAAATGATTGAACAGTATCAAACAGATGGCCCACATTAATGGATATGAAACCTCCATCTTAGACAAAATACTGAAACAAAAACAAAACCGCGAAAACTAGATCTACCCTCGAATCAAAGGAAATAATGCTCGTCGTTTCGTCTAACATATCTCAGTCATTATACAATCGAAATACTTATTTTACTTCAGAAACAAGGCATAAATGTAGCGTTCAGGACAAATCGCACTCATTTATTAATAATTTGAAGTTAGCACGGGATCAATTGAGGAAATGTGGTATTTACAAGCTAAAGTGCGACGACTGCAGTGTCTCATATATAGGCCAGACTGGCTGCAGTTTTAACCAGAGATTCGAGGAGCATTTGAGAATGAACAAGATTCCAACTACGCCAATCATCTCATA
>WOGJ01031375.1:0-11216 GCA_015342185.1 Leptinotarsa juncta | reverse complement strand
CCCTCCATTAAATTTTCAAAGTGATCCGTTGTCTGGTTCACCAGAAACGTCTAATGTGCCATCCACCTTGAATCAGCCTGTATATCTAGAGTAAAACATTATGAAATTAATAGTCATCTGATAACAGTAGCCCGTGCTCTGACTCTTTTTATGGTTAGTCGTAGTTGTCAGTATTTTGTAATGTATTTGATGTGCTGTGCAATAAATATTCATAATTAACGGAAGTTGTGTGGTTGGTCTTCCGATTAAATAGAGATGGTAATATGACAGACTTCCATAACGTAATGAGAACAATTATTTTTTCTACTGTTAGACTTGTCTCCGAAAGAATGAGAAAAAAAAAGACTTTCAATGTTTCAGTTACTCAAATGCAATAGTGGTCGATACCATCAAGACTGAAGCGATGAGATTAGCCATCGAGTCCAACCAAACACCGTTCGCTTTATTACGTCCTTTGGCCGGAATTCCTGTTCTCGTGAGAGTTTTGCCAGCTGGAGACAAGCAAATGCTGGTGCCTGCTACTGCCGAGGATCTGAAGAAACATAGCCATATATCCATCACGCCGAAAAGTGAGAACGACAAGGAAAACATAGGTGATGAATTTCGATATGTTGAATTTTGCAAAGTTTCAATTTGACAATACGCTGTATGTTCGAAGAATGAGGTGAAGTTTCATCTTTCTCCAAAAGTATATATTCATTCATTAATTTCTATTTTGTTTTACCTTGAAAGTGGTCACCTCCAGATAAAATACACTCGTCCCAGCGCTTTTTCCAATCTGCGAAGTAGTTCTGATATGCACTATTTGGTCAATAAAGTTTTTTCAGCAATTCTCGTTAAACGCCCCCCTTCCATGGGTTTCTTCTACCTTGGGAACTGGAAAAAGTCGCAAGGGCCCAAATCTGGCGAATACGGTGGCTGAGGCATGATAACGGTGTTGTTTTCGGCCAAAATATTACAGCAATGACGAGCGAGTAGTTACATTATCGTGATGAAAATGCCATGAATTATTTTTCCACAATACCGGACGTTTTATTCGTATCGCTACTCGCAAGTGGCGCATGACTTCAAGGTAATACTCTACATTGACCGTACGACCATGTGGCAAAAACTCCTGATGTTCTACATCATGGTAATCGGAGAAAACATTATTGGTATGCTTCCTTTGGTCTTGGCTCTCATGGGCTTTTCCATTGGGACGATTAGACATTGATTTTGATGTCATAACGATATACCCATGAATCGTCTCCAGTTATGTCCTGTTTGACTGAATTTTGATCGTCGTTGGCGCCATTCAACAATTCTGGACACACCTCGTTCTGCGTTTTTTCTCAAAAGTTAGTGACAGTCATTCTCAATGGATTGTGTTAATATTCAGAAAACTCATTACATTTCTATGCACTTTTCTATGCATATTTCAATTGCAACCACGCATCGTTTGATAATTCTATTTTAATATCTAACTAATGAAAATGGAGCTCATTTGATTTCTGCTGCAGAAATATTACACTCGCAACATTATTTTTTCAATAGCTGCCAAAATTTTCACAGTATGAACAGCTATGCAGATAGTATGACCGTTCCTAATCATTATATACTAGATGGGCTGAAAAGTCTCGGGCCTAACAGATATGGCGCCAGTTTTTTTGCATTCACCACTTTATGATTTAGTGGTAAACTTAAAAAAAAAAGCTGTTTAAATTTCATTACTGTGCTAAGAGTGTTACTAGTTTCGTTTAAAGTTCATTTCTTTAGAATTGTTTATTGCCAGTCTTCAAACATAGTCCACTGATTAATAAGAAAGTTTTTCTTCCTTATTCAGAGGAATCGGGCAAACTACGGATATGCAGTTGGTTAGTACCTCGTCCACTAGATGGAGTGACATATTGTTGTTGGATCCAACTTAGGAAAGGGAATGAAATACTCTGAAAGAATTCTGATTTTCAGTTATGGAATATCATTGACTTTAGGTCGATGATTGCTACTATCTTGCACTGATGAGTGGTTAATCAGTCCAAAACCAGTCTGAAAGTGTGCCCGTTTCCAAAATTGATGGTCGACTCTTTCAGTTGAATTAACAATTGCATATGCAGGAAATTTTCTGTGAAGATTCCTGCAGTGACGCCTGTCGGATATAATCCAACGCCCTTCGTGGTATTAGCCAGGGAAGTAGTTGTGTTCTGATTGGCATCAATCCATTCAACCTACTGTATAGGTATATTCGAGACGGGCTTGAACGTTTAAAGATCATTTCTTTAGATTTGTTTACTGCCAGTATTCAAACTTAGCCCACTGACCAATAAGAACGGATAATAATATATTAATGGTTGTAATTTTCTGCCATTAACATTACCAACAGGATCATACTTGCCCATTTATAACATTTCTCTTGTTATTTTTGTTATATTTTTTGTTTCTCTCCGTCATAACAAGTCTTGATGATTTTTAGACAAAGTTGCAGGGAAACCTGTTGGCAGCACTGTCCAAATCAAAATACCTGTAGTGGCGACCGTGGTTCAGCAAAACGATTTGGGGGGACATATGTCAATGTCCATTGTTAGTCCTGGTCCCAGTGGGGAAATCGATTCCAATATGGGTAATTTCGTCTATAGTTCTATGCCGACCAATCACGATTCTGTGACAAGTGAGTGTATCAAGAATCCTAATTCAATAACTTATTGCTTTACCAGTTTTCAAAAAGAGAGGTAGTGAGAGGTTTTTCAAATTTTATTGTCGAAATCATTTTTCAGAATACTCAACGTTTTTCATGAACAAATTCAACACTTCAATGTGGACTTCAAAATTCTCTAATATCGTTCATCACAATTTTCAATGTGATATGTTGGCAAAACTAGCAGACGTGTTTGCTGATCAATAGTTTCATGATGATTGAGTGAAACAAAATCAATTCAGTGAATTTTGGCATTGGACAACAACAAAATTCAATAATTATTACAATCTCTTGATTCGCATCATTCATAATTCTTCCACACAACCACATCAAAAAAAGTAGTAGCATTTACAAAATTATTGCAATTTCATGAGCGAACGATATTTTTCAATTGTTATCAAATCTTTTCAATAATAATATTCCTTATTGACAAAAATAAAAGTAGTTTACACCCGAGCAAAATTCATATTTTTTGAAAAACCTCGTATACTAATATTTTCAGAAGTTTTCGTAGTTTTTTTTTTTTCGTAAATTTGATGATCCAAAAGTTTTCCATACAGGGTGTTTCAAATTCGATCCTCTCCTCGATAAAACATTAAAACTTTGAAAGTGACGTAGTCAACGTGGGAGGTGATGGCGTGTGTGATGATTTGTGGAAATTGATAAGTTATTGCAAAAAAAAATAACGCAACTGTCAGAAGGGTACTAAATTGTAAATTCAGTAATAATGATCGGATCGTCGCGTACAGCACGTCAAATGAAAGGATAAGAAATGCAGAATTCATCGACAAAGATAAAGCAAAAATGCCGCAATATGTCTTAAAAGCACTATGCCAAATATTCGTTAATGATAGTTGAAAGTATCGAAGAAGTTCTGAAATTCCGAGTATATCCGGAGATATCCGGAAAAAACAGAAATTTCTGTAAACGGTTTTTTTTTCTGGCTCTATTTTGCGAAAGATTCGAAAATAAATTGCACTTCCACATTGCCACTTTTTCCCTGCTACATATTGGTGTTTTCAGATTTACTATCCGACGTTTTTAGTCTTCCACCCATCATCATCCACTTTATTGTTTCTCATGGGCGCTACATTAGATTATTTCTATTTTAAATAGAACTCGATTTAACCTTTTCAAGATGTATCATGAGTTATCATTCTTTTTCGGAGACATTTTTCCTCGGTTTTTCAAATGATCCAAACTCGGTGAGATTTTGATCCAATAACTTGAACATAGTTCGAAATGGTTGTCGTCTTTCGGGACACAAGTTTAAATACATTTCCGATGTCCTACACTGCTTTCTTCGTATTTGTAATAAATTTGTACCTTGTCTGTTTTTTTTCCATTCGTGAAAGCCATTTTTCGCCAAAAATTCAATGACTTGTACAGTAACAAAATATCATTAAGTGTAACAAATTGAAAATAGAATTTAGAAATATCAAAGTAAAGCCTATTTTGATAATAATGATAACATATAATACATCATTGAAAGGTAAAATCTAGTTCTATTCAAAACAGCGCCCATAACAAAAAATCAAGTTGATGATGGTGGCCAGAAGACGAAACGTCGGATAGGAAATCTAAAAACACCCTTATGTAGCAGGGAAAAAGGCAATGTGGAAGTGCAATTTATTTTCGAATCTTTCGAAAAATGAATCCAGAAAAAAATAAAAACCATTTTTTAAAATTTCTGTTTTTTTCGGATATCTCCTGGATATACTCAGAATTTCAGAACTTTCTCAACGGCATATTGTTAGTCAAGTAAATGCGCAACTTTGCACCAATTTAAACATCTTCGTATCTCTCATAGTTTTCGAGATTCCAATGGTGAGGATTGAATTTGAACCCTACGAGATAGGTCAAAAAATATACTACATTATTGTAGTTAAAATGGTCTACAAAGGGATAACCCGCAATAACCATTTTTTTAAGCAATACAGCATTAATCCTAATCCAATTAAATACCTTCAATACATTGTTCATTTAATATAGATCAATATGGCCCTTTTGCAGCATATGATTTAAATGAATATTGTCGAAGATAATAGATTTAAAATACAGGAACATAACGGTTGTGGCGGTCCCGGCTGGCGGGCTGGGACGTGTGCTTACAAATAGCGCGCCGTATACCACTTTATGATTACCAGCGAACGCATACTTTTATATGTATATTTAGTACTAGCATTGCACCCGTGCGAAGCCGGGGCAGATTGCTAGTACTGTATGAATCTAGAAATCAAGTGAGTTCTGAGTTTAAGCTAAAGAACGTATCATAATATAGTGAAACTCGTTTCGCGGTTTTATGAGCAGTTACGTGAAACTCTCACAAAATATTGTTATTAAAATAACTTGAGGACTAGTCATGAGGGGATGTCCACAGGGAGGGATCTTATCACCCCTCCTTTGGAACCTGGATACCCTGATTAGTCACGTCAACAATAAAGGATTCTATTCAATTGCATATGCAGATGATATAGTTATCATTCAGGAAAATAAGTTTATCGGGCTTGAAACCTCTCGAAATCTTCAAAAGCAAACTTAACTTCTCTGGAGAAGTGAAATACCTTGGTACTCTCCTCGACAAAAAGCTAATATGGAACTCTCACCTACACAGCCAAACGTTACACCCATGCCCAAACCCTAAAGAGATGGAATGAAATCAAAGGGTGCAATCTTGCCACCTTGGGCGACCCTGGGAAGCTGGCGCCGATGAAATATCCGGCGGTGACCAGGAAAAAATTACGCTTAACAATATGATTTCTGACTGGTCACTGTCAACTAAGGACACACCTCCATAACATGGAGCTAGTGGACACATCTATATGCAGGATGTGTGAACAGGAAGATGAGACTGTCAGGCATGTCCTATGCGAGTTCCCGGAGTTATCGTCAATAAGAGAGTGTGTGTTCGGCGAGTCTTGGCCTACACCTGCCGATATAAAGGAGTTATCTTCAAGTGACCTGTCCACCTTCCTGGAAAGAACAGGATGGATGATGACCTAGGAGGACAAACTCCTCGGCGGGATGAACAATGGGTTACATGTGGCCTGAGTGCTGTGAGCCTATACTCATCCTCCCTACTCTACAGAACTTTCATTCTTGGCTCTTCAGATATTCATTCTTGTAATTCACAGGAGATAGAATTTTGCCAACTTTTAATTTGTATCTTATTTTTTTTAACGAAAAAAAATTAAAATCCGTTTTTTATTATAGTTCAAAAAAAAGAAAACTGGTTTCTGTAATCTGTTTCACATTTTCCCAATTACAGATAATGAGGTGCACTTGGAAGATATTTCTCTGTCAGGTGAATTCGAAGCAGCGGGAATCATGGGAGATGTCGATATCGAATTTTTGGACGAGAATGGTCGAAGGATGGGGCAAAAAGATTTAGCTGAAGCTCTAAAGGGTGAGTTGTATATTTGAATGACGTACTATTCCTCTTTCATCATTTTAGTAGGAAAATAGTAGTAGTAGTATTTCCCAGATGGAAATGTGTAGCTCTCGAGTTTGAGGAGGCAAGGTCGTGGTTTGACTTCAATCACAAGTATTGAAAAGGGGTCTTCAAACCAACTGGTCTCGTTTGGATGCCATCCACAATAAGTTACAGAAATATTGTTGATTAACTCATTAGCAATTCTACAGGGGTACTCAAATAAAACAATGGATAATAATGAAAAAAATACAGTGAGTCAAAGATTCAAAGAATGTTCCTGATCGTAATCCTATCTCCAAAAACCATCAAGGAACTAACGATTTTCTTCTTTTCACTCCTCTGATAGCGTTCCAGAATTCCGGCAATCATCATCATCACTTTTGGGATCCGATATTGGTTTCTATTTCTTTCTGAGAACTTCAATCACAATCTTGATTTCAATCTGAAATAGGTGAGAACGTTCAATACAAGATTCGACCCAAATTACAACGTTGATCACAAGCTCGATACTGCCTCATTTTTTTTCCAATATTTTCCGCTTGGTGATTATCAAAATCTCTAATTAAATCACCACTGGCACCTACCGATTCTAAGTATGACATCCTCGCGAACATAGGTGAATATTCTCATCCATACCTCACTTCTCACTTCACGTTATTCATCATCACTGAATAAAAGAAAAAGAATACTTCTTGTCAGTTTGTTTGTCTAACTGTGTAACGGATAAAAACAATGGAATTTGAATAAGTGATTTACGGAGTACTACTTCAGACTTGCTCATAGAAATACTAGATCTGTGGAATCAGAAATTCAAATAATTATTGGTATGTTATAATCTGCACGTTTAAATGGAAAAAGAGGTTTTCTTCGTGTTGAGATTTCTTAGGAAATAGTATAGAATGGAAAGTGTAAAATTTAAATATTACAATACCTCGACTATACCTTGTATACTCGGATAAAATGTGTGAGAATCTATATGGTCTGAGTAACAGGTAGATTGTAATGAAGCGGTACAAAATACGCATTGGTTTCGCTACGTTGATGACACTTTTGTTATTTGGTGGTGGTGTGGTGGTGGAACAAGCAATTTCTACGCCATGTGAACTCCATTGTTTCTGGCATACAAGTTATCGTGGAAAAGGACTCCCAACTATCACCCTCGCCATCACTTCCATCATCATACCCAGCATAAGCTCAATCCTCTCTGGAGCTCACGGAGCTCGCAGATTATTCGTGTATGACACGAAGGCCTTCTGCATAAGCTTTTTGAGTTAGGCTTGCCCCGGACATTGTCCAGTGAATCTGTTTCTTTCCGAAGGGCAGGACGTTTCAGGTCAGAGTAGAGGGTTTCCTGTCTGACAACAGGGAATCCTCGCTGGTGTGCCACAGGGGGCCGTGCTCTCTCCCATAATCCACTTTCTCTACACCAATGACCTTCCGAGGTCCAAGCGTGTGAAGGTATCCCTTTACGCCCACGATACGTTTTCTCCTCACCTCTTCCATGGGTTGAGAGCTCGAGATCATCTATGTGCAACGTACATTGGACGACCTCGAGCGCTAGTACCTCAATTGGGAGATCCGAGTGAACTCGAAGAAAACTCAGGCGATGTCTTTGGGAAGAATAACATAATTTTTGGCCATGACCATAACCAAGACCTCGGTCTTCTGATAGGCCGCAGGCTCACCTGGACCCCGCACTCCGTAAACGTAAAGTTCAGGAGCGAGGGACGGATCGGAAATCTGTACCTGCTGATCAATAGAAAATCAAAGTTGAGTCTTAAAAACAAGATAATGATCTATAACACGATGTTCAAGCCTATCATCACGTATGTTTCAGGCGTTTGGAAACAAGCGGCTCCGACACTCAGTCAAATAAGGTCCTCATATCCTTTGTTAACGGATGAATAATTTTCTCACCCAATCACCCAGTTGGTTGTCTTGTTTGTCCTAATGATGAAACTACGTTGAAAGGGTAGGGGAGATAGGCTCATCCTGATTCAAATGAAGACGTCAATCAGCTCTCAAGTCAGTCGTTGCTGACACTTCGAGATATTACATTCGTCCTCACATCAAAGCATATACCACTGATGATTTCTGCCACAATAGCAGGCGAAAAAATTAAAAAATGTGGGCTTTCGCAGCTAGAGAACTGAACCCTGTGAATCGTGGTCAATTGGAACCTGAAGTACCAAACGTTTCGTCTGCTGATGCGGCAGACATCATCAGTGGTATGTGCTTTGACTGTGAGGATGAAGGTTGTATTTCTGTGTCTCAATAATGCTGCCGTCCTAATAAGAAAGGTCCTATCTGCAATATTTAAGTTTTGAGAAAACTGGGTTTTTGGTTTTATTTTATTGTAAAACACATGGTATTGCGAGAAAATTTTTCATATTCTAGTTTATTCATTATGTCAGAAAATAGAACGTAATTGCTAGTAATAATTTTGATTTACCTCTTTCCGATTAGGAGATATTTAATATTATTGGACAATGCAGGTTAGTATATGCAACTGAGCTGTTTCCAATTGTATGTACTAACCAAATGTGTACTAATCAAAACTAATATTTTTATACCGAACACTTTAATCAAATTATAATATAGAGAAGCTGAAGCTGATATTTATTTAATAACATAAATCATAGGAAAAGAAGAAAATGACAATAGGGGTGTTAATCATTCTCTTCATCAAAACTATTTTCGTTTACAGGAAGTCTTCCCAAAATTTCAAACGATTTTGACGAATATGCGCTTCTTCTTTTGATATAACGTTATTTTTTCGATCTAAAGACACATCGCGACATGTGTTATGAGCCTGCGTCTTAGTGTACCCTTATAAAAATATCCTTCAACTCAATGGATTTGTAAGAAAAAAAAATCCCTCTTTTAAAATGAAGACCATGTCTTTCAAATAAACACGGGAGGAGTTGTTGTATCTTGTATTTAGAAGTGTAGTCTGTAAAGGAAAAAAATTGTGCAAGTTGCATTTTCACTAAGTTTACTTTCGACGAATTGGCTTGTACCACATCACAAAAACATCGAAATCGTAAACCTTTTTCTTTCTCTTTGGAGCAAGTTCAACTTGATGATGGAAAGAGTCAGTTGCCATAAAAGTATGGCCTGGCTCAAAAAATTTGTTTGTTAGTTTTTCTAGAGCGACTTCTGAACTGTTAACTAGCTACATAAAGAAACTAAAAAGTGACAAATTTTTATTTTGGCTCGAACAATTGTCAAGCCAAATTGTAATGTGTTTAGTGTCCCTATTTGCCTTGAAAAAAGCATAAAATCTCGAAATAATGTCATCTTTGGATCTGCCAGCAACTCCCTCATGCCACAACACAGCCCAAGGGTAGGTTTTAGACTTCTTTCCAAGCGAGACGAAACTCTCATTGTATGCTACGATACGTGGGGTGAATATAGTTTCTTATAATGTTTCTAATCGAGGTATAACATAATTACATAAAATCAAAGGAAATATATTTATTTGATGGGTAAAAGTTAGATAGTTTACTCAAAATGTAGTTGAACTCTATGAACAAATGGAATTCTATTCATCGATCTATCTTTTACCTTTTGTAAATCAGCGGATACAAGAATCTAATCATCTTTTTTTATTTTCTCTGAATCTTCCTGATAATTTTTCCTGGCGTTAATTACTTTTACCAAAAACGTGGCTTTTTCGTGTATTTCAAACTCTTCGCATTTCCAGCATTCTTCATTTTGTAGATTGGCGAAGGATATATTTAGATCATTTGTTATAATTTTTCAGTATAATTCATAGAAAAAGTTTGTATTTGGATATTTTATTAAAAAATCCGTATATATAAGTGTTATGTTTATATCACTAGGTAGGTATTTTCTGTTAGGAGCGTGTTCTCTTCTGTAATGGGATATCATAGGGTTAAATGAATTAAATTGATGAATAATTGTGTTTCTGTCTGTTTTGCGTGAGTATGAACGCCTTCTTTCATCTTTTTTATGAGCTATCAATCTCGGATCCATGTTAGGTATATTTTTCAACATTCTCTCATTTTCTTTTTCGTACCCCAATGTTGATAAAAAAAATTCTTACAAACGAGAACCTCTTCGACTTTTTCAGATGTTAAATAATATCTATAGAAATATATTCTTGGTGATGTTTGATTTTTGGTTGCACTTCTATGTTTTTTACTCTGTTTTACTTTATCCAAAACAAACTGTTTTTGTTGCTCCTTCGGTAATAGCGAGAACTGTTTATTAATGTCTCTTTGTCTAGTATACGAAATGTTTTGGGTGCAATTGAGTTTGCATTTACAAGGTTTTTTAACTTCATGAGCTCTTATGTAAATCTCAATCTATTGTTGATTCCTTTCAACTGGTGGTTCCTCAAATCTTTTTCTTTTCCTTATTTCTCCAGTTTTTTTATGAAGTTCACTTAGTGCTTTTTCAACAGATCTATCTACAATGTCTCGTAAAATATTTTCTCGAATGAAGACCTGAACTGTGTTAAACTCGTTTTCTTCTGGTTCTATATCACCTAAATTCTCCTGAAAATTCTTTTTGTAGTCTTCTTGTTCAATATTCGAATAATTTGAATTATTGAGGGGTACCTGATTAACATTGTCAGGGACTTATATTAAATTGGACAATATGTGTATCTGTTTGCTAGGTGAAGTAATTTGGCTATATTCGTAACTAGAATCTGACTCACTTCCACTTATATTGCCTAATTCATTAGACATCCCTGGTACATAGTCTGGTTCTTTATTATGTTTGGCTTTATTAATTTGGTTAGAGCTCCTAATAATTTTTAGTTTTTTTGTGTGTTGTAGGTTTAGAGCGATAGATACCATACGTTTGCCTCGACTACCACTGTGCTGGTTGACTGATGCATTACAAGATATAAATGATGATCAGATATCGTTTAAAAATACGTAAACATTGTTAAACTTACCATGGATCCATCGCATAATATTTATTCACTCGAGAATGCAAAAAAACTCGGAAATATAACAATACACAACACGGTTCATATCACTTAGTTGAGGTTATGTTATGTTATGATTTTGTCATGCTACCTCCCATTGTCCCAACTGATGTCGCTCAGCACAAAATGCTAGGTTGAATTGTCCTTAC
>WOGJ01031351.1:0-12558 GCA_015342185.1 Leptinotarsa juncta | reverse complement strand
CTGATATATAATGATCATGAATTGTGTTTTCAACCGCTTTCAGAAGTTTCAATGTAACTGTGGTAAATGACTGTTTCAACTGCTTTCTTTGAATACTAGTATCAATGGGATTATTGAAATGTATCTCTTTCTTCTCTAACGAGAAAAAATCGTGAAACGACTCACAACCGTCCGCAAGAAAATTGCTTTTCGCATTGGTGAGTTGGAAACGGACCTTTGTATAAGAATTCATCGGATTCAGCACTTTCTGTCTATCTTTCAGGGGTCGCAGAGAGGTCCGCTACTCTTTTTGTGAAACTATTAACCATCACATCCAATCTTGTTTCTTACGCATTTCATGGGCCCATCAAATTATCTCCCGTTCTTTCACACATGGTATTTTATGGCGAGTCGTTACTGCTCGAATACATTGATGAGTTTTCTGAACAATTATGGCCTGTCTCTAGTATAAAAAGACATAAAAATCATCTGAAAAAATGATTTGATCAAGCTGAATTACATCGTGATATATCTCCAAACGTATTATCTGAGATGATATGAAAGACTAGTAGATGTTCCACTTTTAAGAAATATCTTTACTCCGAAATCATATTTGCAGTATCATCTGATTCGGACCTGAATATTTTATCACGTGTTCACGTAACAACATCTTCCTGATGGGCCATGCTCTCTGAAATCAACTTTTCTGACTTGAGAAAGCGTAGCGTTGATTCATATCGGAGTGAGAAGTTTCTACAGCTCTTTCAAAGTTATTGTTCAATTTCAAAACAGTAGAATACGGTAAGGTTGGATAAGATCGTCATGACAAGCATAATCTCTGCAAAAACAGTGTTTTTCCAAAAATTCCACTGACCACATCAGTTGGAGTCACTTTTTTCCTATAGAGGCCGTGTTCCATAAAAAACGTGTGTTTTTTTTAGGGTAGACTGTCTGTGAGACTCTCAGGTTCACAGATGCGTCGGTACTCTCTTTTTTGTTTTGGCTGGTGGTTAGGTTTTTAATCAGATACATGTCTGGGTGCATTCGGGTGAATTGGATTTTGAGGTTGAGGGAATTCAGATATGACAGAAATTTGTTTGGGTTCTCTTCACCAAGCTGCCATCTACTACAAACATATTATCAACATAACGCATCCACAAGATACTTTTCAAGCGCTTTCCAAGGACCTCTGTTCCAATTTCTCCATCAAAAAATTTGCCACCACCGGGCTTAATGAGCTGCCCATTTCGGTGACTTCCGTTTGTTCATAGGAAACACTATTCTACTAGAAATACTTCGATGATAAATTATGAGCCAATCCATTGCAAATCAGCAGGAACTATCGTCCGAAGTTCACTATCATGCCTCTTTATGAATTTTTGGTAAGCCATATAGACATAGTGGAGGAGCTTTGGAGATTAGTAGGAATTACTTCGTGTTTCCGTCAAGAGTTGATGAATGGAATAGTTTACCAGACAGTTGGATCTTTAAAGTCTTTCATTCGTCGCAGGATCGAATAAGGCAACAATTTTCACATCATAGTCTTAGTATTTATCACGACGTTGGTTTTTTTTCGGCAGGCAAAGCCAAGATGTCCCTATCACTACTAAAATTTTCCAAAATTTTTTTTCCTGCGGCCTCAGATGGCCGACACAACGTCACCAAAATTAAAAATTTTGTCACAATAGTATTATTTTTGTAGGTTCACTCCTGGGTCACTAAACATGGCAGTCAACCCCTTCCATCAGAAGAAGAAAACTGCCATCTAGTGGAAGTTACCGAAGAAGATGTAGCGAAGGTCATAACTTCCATACCGAAGTTAGATACTTTAATATTGATAAAACATATGCTCAAAAAACACTCATTTCAGGTAAGCAGATGAAAACATATTTTTGGAGAAATTAAATTTCGAGTGTGTGAAAGTGTTTATCTGATTTGATTCGTCATGAATGAACAGACAATAAGTACAGTGATGGTTCACTGCGATCATTACCAAAGAATGGATCAATTAAGTAAAAATGACAATGTACATTGATAAACTCCTCTAGCTGAGTATACCGGTAAAAACTACGAACTTGTCGGTAGATAAAGAGGTTATTACCCATTGAATGAGAAATTATTAGGAATGTAGGAAGTATTGATAGGAAACATGAATGAGCTTTCAAGTGCGTCAATGGCGGAATGGATCTATTGACAAAGTAAATATCGATGGATATTTGATGACCATTTTATGAATGAATGAAGGCACGAATAAATGTATAGGTCAGTGACTCGTTAAATGAGTGAAATTTAATCGAAAACATAATTTACGAGACCTATGACTGAAATTGAATTACTACAGAGTTGTTTTTGTGTTACCTTTTGTTCAAGCAAGAATGATTAATGATGTAAAAACAACAGTTTCATAACATGAAATCAATTTTCCGATCAGACCTACAGTGCCGTTTGTAACAGTAAAAATCTCAATGATGCCCATACAATTAATTCAAACCTAGCCAGACTAGTCATTTAAGTGTGCAACAATGGGAATTTTTTCAATGAACTCCACAACAAAAATGTTGCCAAAAGTTGGTGCATAATTGATAATCATATATGATATAAGTAGAATTGTCAACCTGCATAAAGGGTAGGTAGAAAATATAAATATTGAACAGAATAAAGTACCTTCATTTCAGAAAATTCAGCAAAATGTTACATTCCAGTCAGCTGAGCATAACGTTGTTTAAATTCAGAAATATTTGTGAAATTAATTTGGATTTTTAATTTTTTAGGGAATGATAAAATTCATATTCGTTGCAGCGATATTCAGCTTAAGTTTAAGAATTTCGCAATTTATATTTTTAATAAGGTGACACATCATTAATGATAATATACATATTCAAAAACTTTCGTTTTATGTGGACATTTTATGTTTGAAATGTTTATGAAATAGTTGTACAAATTAATTGACTAACATGAAATCCTATTAAAACTATTGCGAATATCCATAACATGAGGGTATAGTCGAAGTAAAAGATATTGTGCACGCAAAACGCGATGTGATACATGATTACCAAAACATTTAGATGTTCATCTAATAAAATCATTGAAAAAACAATATACGATTGTTACAAAAACAATGAGATTCCTACAACTGAAATCATAAGGAAGAAATTCAAAACTTCCGGCCATAATGTGAGTTGCTGTGACAAAACTCCTCAGAATTGGACCCCAAAAATAGGATTTAGAATTAAAATAATAAACCAACGTCAAGCAGCTATGAAAAGCAGAAGTCTATTTATACATAACTGTGAATATTTTCATTTCCAGACACCCATCAATGATCTCTTTATTACAAATTGGCGGAAAACAAATTGCTCTTTGTCACTGTTCACTGTTCTCATGTACCAATATCAAAAAATATAGATGGTAGAATTTTGTGATCACCCAAATCTAATGTGAATTTTGTGAAAAATAATCCGGAACTTTCATAAAAAAGGTTCCACCTATTTGTACCTAAGAAATCATTAATATGTGTCTGAGAGTTGAAAGAGAAATCAGTCCACAACAACTTGGTTGCCGTTCTTGATTTTGTTGCAGCTCTAGTGATTTGGAGCAGTGTTTGTTTTGAGTGATTCACTTCCAATGTTACTTTTTTTACAGAACCCCTTCCTTCACCGTCGGGACACTACCGTAGTGCCCTCAGATTCCGGAACAACTTCAATCACAAGACATCATCACATCGGTGCATCAGGCCGTTCGAAATCAGCTCCAGACAGCTACGATTGGCACCATGATAGACAAATGAGCATCGAAACTAGCTTGGAATGCGTGGAAGAGGTCATCGTAGACGGGGATGAAAACTGTAAAAATGTTCTAGAAAGGACGACCAAACGGTGATAATGAAATATTTTAGGAATGTGAAAATGCAAATGGATTATGATAGACTATTGAAATTTGATATGGAGTATGTGATATTCGACATATTTTGAACATATGAGCCATGTTTGAGTTTTTGTTTGATCATAGCTCAGAAGATCGGTCCCAGAAAGGGGAAAATTTCTTTTTCCTTTTTTTGTTTACGTATCAGGTTTTGTAACAATTCTTTGATAATTATTGAGAATGTTTTCGACGGCTTGATTTTAACGAGTCTAGCACATTTAGAAATTTTCAAAATGCAAACTAGGCGCTGTACAAAATTGGTAGTTCCAGCACTAAAATGGTTTTGTTACCAAAACAAAAAAAAATCGTCGAAAAAAGAAAGAGCGCGATCATCGAATATGACAACCAGAACATCTCACTCTTGCGCAGTATCTTTTTTTGTTGCATAACATCTACTTTTTGATAGAATTCTCTTATAATTTCCAAAGAAAATGGTCAATTATATATTCAACAAATTTCCAACCCAGTTTTTTCTGTCCAACAACCTAAATATGACAGGTTGTGTTCTGCGATTACGAAAGTTATAATCTCAATTTGTTCACTTTTAAATAAATTATGTGAATTGAAAAACAGGTCGACAAAGTATGACGCACATTCATAGAAAATAAAAAACTTCTCAATTGTTAAGTAGTCAAGAATACGCTTAATTCTGATTTCGCACAGTAAAAGCAGGTAGTAGTTTTGTGGTCTACGAGGCTCCACTTTCATTTACACGCTATACTTTCCTGAATTTTGTTACACAGTGTGTATTTAATCAAGAAGAGGTATTGGTGTTTTACTTTTCGAATTATGTAGTGCTTCTTGCGTGATGGTCGATTTGAACATGAATATTTTCGTCCACAGCCATACACTGTCTTTTACCCGATATCTTCTCTGGATGATGAATATTGGAAATATTATTCTTCTTGTTACAAGAAATTTGATGAAAAAAAGAGATATTTAGCTTCAACTCGTTGTATAAAAAGCAATGTGAATAGCCGAATGATCCATCACTCACACCTTCGAACCAATCACAATTTTGCAACAAATTCATAAAATTACAATAATTTTTCAGCTATTGTCAATAGCTAGTAAGTCTTGAGAATGACCTTTTAGGAAATATATTTCCAAATATCAAATCATTGCACTCTCAGTGATAGTTTCTAACGAAAGACAAGAATGAAAACATGGACACGTGAGTAATGGCCACATTTTATTGTTGTTTATTTTGTGGTAATTAATAAATGAGATGAATAAAAACACTTTTGTCTAATTACCACTATTTGATTTCATTTATACGACTGGTTTCTGGGGTTTGACCCCATTATCAAGTATAAAACTGAGATGTGAGGTTTGAAAACTCGGTTATATCGGGATGTCCTTACATCTCATCTGAAAATTTCCGGGAAGTGAGATGTCCTTACATCTTGCCTGAAAACTCCCGATATAACCGAGTTTTCAAACTTCACATATCAGTTTTATACTTGATAATGGGGTCAAACCCGAAACCGGTCGTATATCAACTAGTGGTATTGAAACAAAAGTGTTTTTATTCATTTCATTAAAGTGAATACTAGAACTTAATATATATCTATTGAGTTCTATATTTGTCTTCTATGAGTTTTATAAAATATCATTGTTCATAATTTTTCATAATTTTCTCACAAAAAAGATCACTTACACTTGATTTATAAGTACTTAATTACTTATAGAACAATGCACATACATCTTCTTGTCAGGGCATACGTGAATTAAATGAAATCATAATATAATATATGGAAATCAATATACTCAATATCGGAAGGTAATCGGATCCATCATTTTCGTCAAACAGTCCAAAAATATCAAGAGCGATTTTTTGTCCTAAGTTTTGTATTCACAGAACATAACCTGACATATTCAGGTTGTCAGACTGAATAAAGAAACGTGGATAAAAATTTGTAATTTATCGATTATCTTTTTTGGATAATTATAAACAAATTCAATTGAAAATTGGGTGTTAATAAGTAAGTATCGCGCCAGAGTATATGTTAAGGGTGGCGGATTCGTGGATCGTCTTCTTTTCTTATAGACCAATTTTTTTACGCACAACATTTTTAATAAAATAGAAGAAACACTTTTTTCCAATAATTGATATTCATTTATAACAATGGATTCATTCAATCAAATATCTATCGAAAAAAATACAAACAAATATTTCATCAAAATCTAACTTACTTTACAAATCATGATCTAGTTATATTTTCCTGAATTATTTTTTCCAATAAAGATCATTTCAAGAATAAATCAACTCCCTGTTCCGTTATTTGGGAACTGAAAGGTTTTTCACCTGAGAGAGATAACATTTCAAACCTACAGAATTTCTAAGAGAGGAGAAATTTAAATTTTTGCCTGGTCTAATAGCTGTGGTTTAGAATGATCATTTTTGGTCCTCTGTTGTATTCATCAGTTGATTGAAACTCAGTTTTGTCTTATATAGAAAAGAACTGGAGAAATTGATTTACAATTGAGAAGACGTCTTATTAGTTTTATTTTCTGATTATATTCTTTCATTCGGTTATAACTAGTTTACCAAAGTGGCAATTACTTCAAGATTTAGATAATCTAAACTTCAGCAATTCGAATTACACAATAACTGTTCCAGGAACAATAGTTCTTGGAACAGTTATGATTTGAAATATTCAATATACTTTCCACATTAATTCAGATAATGGAAACATTTTCTAAAACTACACAATCAACTGTGCGATAAATTTTTATGTAGTAAATATTTTTGTTCCTTACGTTGACCTAGTATAATTCCGTTGATCTGATTTCACTATGTACGTTTTTCTACTGAGTTAATATTTTTGTTCATATTTTTCATATGAGGTATACCTCATAATGATTTTCTGATACTATTTCACCCTTGCAAACTTATTTTTAAGGTACTAAATTGATAATGAATTTTATATTCACACGATATTTTTGGATATTTTTATATAGGTACTCATATCAGTTCAGTTGTGTACATGTGTTTTGTTATAAATATATTTCTTTTTATTTTATTTGTTCTTTCTTTTATTTATTTGTTACAAACAAACAATTCTATGTGAATTCAGATAGAAGTTTGAAGGGTTTGAATTTGAGTTTTGACTATTACATCGTTCGAATGATAAGGAGGTATATATCTATTGCATTTTATTTTCCTAAACTGCATAAGAGTTCGTTCCATATACCGTATACCTATTTGAATATTTGAAAACTCCTTTTCAAATATTTATACGGGATGTATTCACATCGTCTGCTCCAACAAGGGAACATAAAAATGAATGAAAAATGTACCTAGGCCGCAGAAATTGAAGTTGTACGGATCAACAAATGTGTCTAATTGATTAGGCTAAATCACTTTCAAACCATGTCCATATTGACATGCTGTATATCTTTATTATTTTTTATTCAAATGTCGAAAGATTACCTGACATCTCAGTTCATGAAGGTATAACATTTTCTGTCAATATCAATCATAAATAGACCATTATATCATTCGTCTCTTATGGTTTCTATAACGTTTACAAAAATACATATACATACCATAAACAGAAATTTAATCAGCTCTTACTCGAAAGGTTTTCCATAGCCGCCAATTAGAAAATATGCCAATATATCAAAGTAGAGGCAGCAAAGTGTAATTATACTAATAACAGAAATGTCTGTCCAATATTGTACGACTTAAATTTGCAGAGTTTTGCCAAGCGCTAACTTTATTTTGGTTAATGTTTGTCCTACACATACGAATGAGAAAAAATCTATTATCATTTGAGGTGACTGCGATCAAAGTTGGCAGGCGGCGGTCAGGTGGTCCTCGATTGAAGACAATACGTGAAGTGGAAAGTCGTCCCCGTTTCGTTCAGGTTGGAGCCTGACTCCCTTACCTTTTCAACTGATACAATATGTGAAGCGTCTTCATTTCGTTCGGGTTGGAGCCTGAGCAACTGAGCAATATGTGAACTGCACTTCGTCTTGAGTTCAGGTTGGTGCCCAGCTCCCTTACCCTTTGGACTGATTTTGTCGAATAAGGAATATGTAAACATGCACGTCGTCTTGAATTCAAACAGGTTGGAGCCTGGCTCCCTTACCCTTTGAACTGATGTTTGCCAGAAGGATAAACGGGCCATAACTGTTGATGGCATGGCGGCATGATGTCCTCGGACATCAGTACCGCCCTTCACGGTGTACCCCTACCTGGCTGGGGTGAGTTGGATGAAAAAGTTAATCATCTTCCAACGGTTGTGCGGGTTCCAAGTGAGTCTACGGTCTATTAGAAGGCCGAGGTGCTTTACCCGTGCTTGCCAGTCATTCTCCCTTCCAGAGACTCTAACTTTTCTGGCCGGAGAAGATTTCAGTCTTCCCATGGTTATTGCCTGAGTCTTTTCCGGGTTCACTCGGATCTTCCAATCAAGATACCAACGCTCGAGGCCGTCCAATGCACGTTGCGTATAGACAACGCCGAGCACCCGACCCATGGAAAATGACAGGAAGCCGTGTGATCGGCGTACAGAGATATCTTCACACGCTCGGGCCTCGGAAGGTCACTGGTGTAAAGTAAGTACAACGTCGGAGAGAGCACGGCCCCCTGTGGCACTCCAGCAAGGATCTCTCTGTTATCAGACAGAGATCCCTCTACTCTAACCTGAAATGTCCTGTCTTTCAAGAAAGACCCAATCCACCGGACGAGGCCCCCAGGCAGGTCGAACGCATTTAATTTGTGTAGAAGACCTTCGTGCCAAACACGGTTGAAGGCCTTCGAGATGTCAAGTAGAACAATGTGTACTTCTTTGTTGGAAATAAGCTCTTTGATGGTGTTTTCGACCAGCCTTAGAGCCTGTAACTCAGTGGAGTGTTCTCTCCTGAAGCCAAATTGTTCATCATGCAGAACATTTCGGTCCTCAACTTCTTCGCTGAACCTTTGGAGAACAACTCTTTCAGCCAGCTTAGCCACCGAAGAGAGTAGACTGATCGGGCAGGAATATGTAAAGAAAAACCAAGGACAGTACTTAATGAAAATAACTGCGTAAACGCAAGAGATACATAAGTGGAACCACCTCTTGCTGTGACACCCAAGTCAACTTGCCAAGTTTTCATGTCGGCAATTGAAAATCAAAAGAAAATCTAAAGAATCTAAAACCGACAACTGCTAACGCAGTTGTTCCTGCTACCGATAACTGCTACTGCAGTTGCCGGTTATCCAACTCTATATTTGGAATCTGTTGTTGAGATAAGACATAAAATCCTCTGTCTCATTCCTTGTTGGGCCGAAAATGGCAAATAAATCATCCATGTATCAGATCCAAGTCTTTGGAAAATGATGTAATTAGTGTCTAGTTTCTATTTCCAATCTGCCTATAAATATATCAGTCATGCAGGAAGACAACGAATTGCTATACAGTTCATTCATTTGTGAGTAGTTGATATTCGATTGTTTTTGATATGAGGACACTACATCAAAAAATATTGAAATTTCACCATCAGTCTTACATCTTTGCTCTTCTAGATACATTATTGTGAATTAACGATGCTCCAAACAGGATAGAGGAATCGATCTGTTTTGTTACCCACTTGGCGATATTTTTACGTAGGAGAACCTACGGTTGATACATTTGATAGCACCGACTTGCCTATGAATGGGAAGTCAATTATGAAAACGAAATTAAACACTAAGAATTCAATAATGAGTCATCTGATTACTTTCATTTCATTTGAATGTTATGTTGAGTCCAGATGTATACGAAAGCTTTGAGTTAGTTGAAAAATATAGTTCCAGTTATATCCTGATGATACCTACCTAGTAAGCGAAACGCGCGTCGTGAGACAGTATTTTTGTTCTGGCGAGAGATATCATTTTTGAAAGCTTGCTGTGAAAAAGTAAATATATGGTAGTTTATTTAGAAAACAATATACGGATATCAGTAGTTCATTCTTTGAGATTTTATTGATTTGGAGCAACATAAAATTCTTTTTACGATTTAAGTTTTGAATTTCAAAAATGAAATATGTTATGAGGGCCTCATGGATTTGGAATAAATGCTTGACCTAGGGGTTTCAAAGTTTTTTGGTAAAATAATAAACTCGCTCATTATTTCTGTTTTTTTGTGGGTTTTACGGATGAGAAGAATTTACAATGTTGAATTGTTCTTTTTTTTCCTAAATTTTGAACTTTGGGAACTGTAGCCGCTGAAATAAACGCGGAACTGTGAGAGATGAAGATCTGTAGACAAAAACAATAGAATACGCCTTAATGAAACGCCAGAATGATATTTTGGAAGGATAATAAAAGTGAGAAACGATTTGAATTAGAAAACTTTGTCGTAGTTGACACAAAAAATTAGTTTTTGTTAGATCTGAATCCATCAACTTGAATATGCTCATTTCAAAAGATAATCCCTAGCATTCGCTAATAGCTATTTTCTTAAAGAGATCAGTATATACATATACAATAATAACAGTCTGAACGTTACTCTCTTAGTAGATGCTCCTTTATTCAAATTACATTTTCTATTATTGTCTCATGCGTCATATAGAAAGATTATTAATATTTCTGTTCATTTATGTCACAGTTGTATCAGGTACAAACACTCCTGAAGCTTTTCAAAATTGATTTTTCATGGTTGAAATAGAAGAATCTATACCTCAGTATGAAAAACCCATTATGCAACTCTTATGCAGCTAATGTACATTTTTCGTACACTTTTATAAGAATTAGCAATGTAACCGTCAAATGATCGATCAACAAAATAGTAATAAATGTAGTTGAAAAACAATGTGGAGCAAAAATCCAAATTTCACAATACAATTTCGATTATCGTTTCAATTTGCTGTCAGGTGCTACAGAGCTTCCATGTTTTTTGTTAGATTTATTCCAAAACTCGATACTCAGAAATGAATGGATTTACAATGAATTGGCTCAATGTAAGCAACGAAATAATCTTCTTGTACATACTATTAGACTTTTTCAAATTTTACTCTTGAATAAAGCACTAGATTTTGTACAATTTTGCACAATTTCAATGTATTATCTCTCGTGTAAATATATTTGAACACGCATTATTAGTTCACTTCACAATGTTCATTAATTCACTGCAAACGAAGCTTATAAATTGAATTAAATATCGTACAATCGAATTAAAGCGGTTAATATTCATATCCACAACAATTTTGATCAATATAATTATATTCCCGAGCCTATTATAGTTGGTAATTAACTTGTTTTCATAACTAGAGATTTTTGTATTTATATTATTGAGATATTAAATATATTGAATTTTGACTGTTTTATAATTACATTTCAGCTCCAGCTATGTCTCCACCATTTTGCATTCAAATGAATGCATTCTCGGATTGTAGGTTTTTTTACAGTGTCCCAAGAAAAGAGGTGAAATTGTTAAGACTTCGAAATATACCTAACCTTCATCCTTACAGTTAACGCACAGGCCTGATTTTGTTATCTTCAATCGTGACTTCTGCCTCAGAAGCCCGATATGATTGATATAATGTTAGGATTCAACTAAAGACAAGAAAAAACAAAAAACTTATGAAATTCGACGGCGACGAGTTGAATGGAGCTCTTTGAGAATGATTGAGATGAACCAAAAGCTAACAGATGTAGGCTCAAAGAATCTTCGTATATTCTTATACAGAGTGGGTTATCGAAAACTTGACATGGAGGTTTTGGGTACTAATCTTGCAAATCGTAACAAACGCTCAGACATGTCCCCATTTACAGCGTCGTCACTTCAACCCCGGAGCAGGGGGGTGAACAACCTTTGGAATTTTAATAGGGAACTGGGGGCGAGTCGCATATCATTTGAAAGATCTTGGGAATTCTCTAAACAATGGTGTACATTTTTTTTTATTTGGACAAACCATATTAAATTCAGAGTTGGAGTTATTTACTTTATTTTCATGTTAGCATATGCTCAAAATGGGCACCTCCAGCTTCCATGGAATAATAGAGATTCTGCTGGAAACGTTCTAGAACATTGTGGGGCATTTCTGGAGTGATTTGGCGACATTCATTCGTGATTCGTTGCCGTAAATCTTCGACTGATGCAGGAGGAGTACAGTGAATTCTGCTTTTCAAATGACCCTACAGAAAAAAATATAACGGTGAAAGGTCTGTTGATCGTGGTGGCCTTTCGTTAGTGCCCTGCCTCCCAATCCAGTGATCCGGAAAGGTCTGATTTAAATACTGCTTGACAGGCAGAGCATAGTGTGGAGGAGCCTCATCTTGTTGAAATATTAACAGATCCTCCTGATAATTGTGGTCATTTTCAATAATATCAGTGAGAAGGGGATCAATAGTATCTTCCAGAAGCTTCAGATATATTTGTCCGGTTAAATTGCCTTCTAAAAACAATGGGTCAACAATACGGTCACCAAAAATTTCAGTCCATACATTTAATTTTTGTGGATGTTGAGTATGCACTTCATGAAAAATGTGAAAATTTGAATCAGCCCAATAGCGATAATTATGGCGATTAACTGTGCCATTTAGAAAAAAGAACATTCATCACTGAAGCAAATGTTGAAAACAAAATGTGGATTTTTCACCGCTCGTTCACTAACCAACTCGCAAAATTGCAAGCGTCGATCGAAATCATCTTCATTCAGTTCTTGCGTTAATTTAATCTTGTAAGGATG